>CAEFZY010000894.1:0-13052 GCA_903066815.1 Brachyrhaphis roseni
TTTCGGATTTTCTGAACGAGTCTCGATTGTTGGATAGTGGCTCTGACTGGGGTTCACTGGAGCCCCAAAGTCTTAGAACTGGATTTTATCACAATTTTCAAACTGACACATGTCAATTACTTCCATTTGTGTGCGTTTTCCTTAACTTTTGATTGGGAAGTGGTGCTTTAAAAAAAATCTTGCCAAACACGTTCTATCTAAGTAATTTCTTGATTGTAGAAGTGTGGCAGTAATCAGGCATTGGTTTTACTAAAGAAACTGAAGTAAAATTATAACCAATTCATGATTTTATATGGCCGTGATTATAGTTACACATTGGGGCAAATTGGGTTGAATAGAGTTTTTCCTTAATAAAGGAAATCAATTTCAAAATCATCTTTTAAGTTTAATTCTGTCATCTCTGACCTTTACACTTGTTTTGGTATCTGAAACATTCAAGTGTAACAAGCAAAAAACTGTAAGAGCGCAAATACTTTATCAGCTTTGAGTCAAAGTGACTTTAAATTTTAAAATACTTTAAGACTCTGAAATACTTCTGAAAGACTTAGCACCAAAATACATCAAAGATCTGTTGTCATGCCAACCTTCCAGACCAGCTCTAGTCTACTCTGCATCCCCAGATCCAAACATGGAGAACTTGAACATGTTTGTCAGGTGTATGCATTTGCCCATATGGCCTAATAAAGCATACAGACTTTCAGTGAACAACATGGAAACAGATGACTGAAGGAAGTGACAGATGCATAAACAGAGAGCAGCTTAAAAAAATAAGACATATGGAAATGTCTTTATAAGAAACCCAATAAAAAGACAAAAGAGCAAAACAGCATCCACAAAATTCTGTTTGTATGTAGATGGGTTGTTATGCTACGCACGAAATGAATCTTACTCGAACGTATCTGAGATTGCTTAGATATGCCACCAACAAGTCCGTATCTGGAAGAAGTTTGCTTTATACCACACTAAAAATGAAAGAAATAGAGTTGTTTTTGTACAACTAATGGATTTTAAACACTAAACAGTTTTGATCATAACTACAAAATTGTCATTTCTCTTTAAGGAATGAACTGTCTGGTTTAAATTGATATGTTGGACTGAAAACAGAGTTGCTAGGGTAATTAACGCAGACTTTGGGGGTAGAAATAATAAGATGGGATTAGATGGAACTCATTGCCCTCTGAGAGCTTTCCCATTGTTCAATTAACTTTGCAAATAACCTGGATAGATTAAAAGAACGCAGCAAAATTCATTTTCCACACGCGGAGGAATACTTTATGAATTATGCAACAATGACAACAAAAAACTGTATATGCAAGCATATTGGATGCTTATTGTGTAAGAAGCATGATCTACACAGGAGCTCAAAATAAAAGAAAAAGATGCATTTTTCTCGACTGAAACCACATATTGCTTTCTCCTCTGTTTCTATCCGTCTTTGGCACACCACGGCTCCTTTAACCTTCTACGTCTGGAACTCAAATGAGAAATTTAGTCGCTCACCCTGGGAACCAGGCTCATTAAAACATATTGGGCTTCCACTCATACTTTTTTGTATCCAGGCCATGAATATGCATTATTCATGATTAGGACATCATCGCTCTCACTGTGCTACCGCCGAACACCGCGTTTCAACCTAGGGCCACAAAATCTAACTATGCAAAGTGTACTTTCAGAGTCTAAGATGGAGATTTTCTTTTTAGCCACAGAAACTTTTGGAAACTTCCATATTTTCTAGATTTAAGCAAGCAGTTAAGTGAACAAAGCTTCTATCAAAATATCCACCAATACAAAGCAAAATTGTGAATTATTGAAGCACAATTCGGTGCCAGCACTTCATTTTTTTCCACATTCTGTTACAACCTTATTCCAAAATTGCATTGAATCAGTATCATTCCACAAAATTTGACACACAAATAACCCATTATGACATGGAAATAAGATTTTCTCAAAACTCACTTGGTAATACATCTTAAATTAAGCCCACCTCTGGTAGCTTTAGAGTTGGTGTGGTCCACTTTTGAGGGGATGTTTAAGCCATTTCTTTTTTTAAATTAAATTAGCATATGACTGAAAGTAATCTGGAATATAGAAATAAGAGGAGCAGATTTAAGTTTGTGAAAAAGTGGACAATTTTCATCGATTCTAACCCTATAATCAGTTTACAAAGTGTTCTGTTCATAGCAAATTTCTCAATCCAAATTCAGAATTTCTTCCAAACCATATGCTATGGGATTTCATTTTCAGAAAGGTTTAAAATGACTCAACTGTTGTTTTTAAATTGATGTAAAGCAGCAGAAACTATTTGTTAAAATGTTTCACTTTCAAAACTTTACTAGTTATGTGTCAGATCTTTATGTTAATGTTTAAAAACATCCTGCAATTAAATACAAATCTGAAATAATTTTTGATAAATACCTGATCTGCTGACAGATACCTTCCTCAACGGGAGCTGGGGAGCCATTTGTCAAACTTTTCAGCTAAAACGGCGTGTGTGTACCTGTCAGTCAGGGATCCAGGTGGTGTGTCTGCAAATGTTTCCCTGCAAAAAAAAAACAACAACAAAAGAAACATCAAACAAAGATAATGCAAAAAGAATGAAGAAGATTATTTGAGCTTCGTTTGTAGGTTGTCTCTTCAAAAGAAACGTATCTTGATAGATACAGAACCTGTCTGAACTTCTGTGGGGAAACATGTCATTTTCTCCTCAGAAGTTTGTAAAGGCCATCAGGATAAGGTTGGCTGGATGGTGTGACAGCATCTGGGCATCATCTTCAGCACTGTAAAAAGAAACAGAAAAGAAAAACAGAACTAGTATTGAGATTGAGATTCTGAGAAAAAAACTACATTAATAAAACACAATGATGGTTTCTGTTTTAAACACAATCCAAAGCATTGCATTGTCAGGAATCACAAGAGTCTCAAATGATAATAAATGTCATGCGTCCTAAATGTTGAGAATTTCTTCATCCACTGGAAAAATTTACAATGAACTGTGTTGTTACCAGACAAGTTAGCTATAACTAGCTTTACCTTAAAAGAGAAACTTTTTCACAAGCCAAATGGGTCAATGACAAAGTTTCTCAAAGGTATTTTTAATCCATTTAAAAAAATAATAATTTAAAGCATATATTTGAGCTTGGAACAACATTTTTAAGCATTTATTTTTACACTAGACAGCATTTCTAAAGTATAAGACTTGTTTTCCTAATATTTTGCAAGTAACTTTAAACTCATATAAACATTTTTAAACATGTTTAGAAATCTTTACACTGGTTGTTCCACCATGTTGACCAACCAACACAAGAAATAAAAGTCGGTCAGACGAGGACATTTTGCTCATTTCCAGGATTATTTCTTAACTTCCTTTGACTACATATTTCTGAAAATGTTTGTCAGACATATAAACAGCCTCAACAGTAAAATGTAGGTAATCAGCTGTCAAACATATGACCAAGTACTGTTGTCATAAGCACTGAAGCAGCTTATTTAATAGGTATTTGCTGGGCTGGTGTCACCACCTTATATTTTAAAGTAGAGAAATTATAGAAACATAATAGAAGAAAAATCTAGATTCATAATTTGCTGATTAAACTACAGAACTAATAATATGTCACAGTAATATTCAACGCATATGAATGATCTAAATATCTGCGTAGGATGTCTACAATTGAATGTGTTTGATACTTTCTGTAGTTGTGGACTTAAAATGAAGTCAGTACACAGAACAGGGCGTTAGCTGCTGCTGTTAGCACAAAAACAGTAGTAGTGAACAGCTTACACGTCTTAAAACGTTTACGGTGACAATTTTCTGTAAACAGGAAAGCTACTTTCATTTATTTTTACTCTCAAAGTCTAACCTCACCTCGCAAAATTCCTGCTTTTGAAAATTAGCGCGTCATTTTCTCTCACGGCAGTTTTTTCCTGAACTCTGTCATGTTTTAGACGCGTCTCTGCAACAGCACACCTGGCTCTAATGACCGCGTTGTAACGCGCTTAATTAAGCCAGGTGTGTGGCAGCAGGGAAGGAGACAAATCAGCACTTTCCAACTGTTTCCCTCCTCCGTTTAAATGGCCAAAACTTGTATTTTTTAAGGTCCCACGAGCTATAAAACAATATTTTTTTTATATTATTTATTTTTTAATAAGAGCAAAAAGTTCTGCTCCACACCAGGGGTGCTCATAACGTTTTGAGTCGGTGACAAACTGAACGCCGTCAGGACTCTGAGACCAGAACTTCCTCTTCTGACGCGCTTATCAAAATATTCACTAAGATCCTAAACGTTTGTAGCTTCATTAAATAATAATAAAATCAACAAAACGTGTTAAAATTAATAATCTTAGTAATTATTGTTCAACAAGGTGTTGCGCAATTCAGTGCGTTTCGGTTCCATTAACATAAAAAGGGACTCAAAGACCGACTGACTATCAGAGCAGGAGTTTAAATTAGCTATTCAACCACTAGGGAGGAGAGGGTTGTTAATCAAGAAACAAATATCAAGCCTGGAAACCTGATATCCTAATGGACTGAATGTTTTGTTTTTAACGTAATCTCTGCTGGGCTTGCAGGGGCGCAGGCCGTTACCACGGCAACGAGTGTGCTTAAAGACAAAGAGAGACGCAGAGTAAAAAGTAATAGTGGTTTTGAGTTGATCACCTGTTCGGGTTATTTTACCTTTGCTGTGGCGCTTTACAGCCGCTGTAGTTTCTGAATATTCAATAAACGACAAACTTGGACTAATTACCTCGTTCGCTTGCAGTATACGTCACAACAAACATGAACTTGGACAAATATATTTCATTAAGTTTTAACAAACAAATGGCTTCTACCGAGATAATTATGTGTAATTAAATAAATTATATCCCAACTTTAGAAGCCATACCTTTACCTTAACAGAGCTATTTGGTTCCTCCTATCAGTCTGTAGTTTCTCATATTGACGTCATCAAACCAAAGTTCAGATCTTCCATAACTGACTGACACCTGCTGACCTCAGGTTTGCAACCAGCTTCTGACTGAGAAACCAGTAACCTGCTCCCAGTGTCAGAATCTCACTGAGGAAGAAACTGCATTATGTTTTCTATCACTTTATTATTTCTGCTATAACTGCTGTATATTCGCATATAAAATAAGTCAATAGAGTTTAATTTCCATTTTTTATGTCTTCGTATCTTTAGGTAGATCTCAGCCGGCTGGAGAGAGAAAAAGTAGATCTTGGTCTCAAAACGTTTGGCCACTCCTGCTCCACGCCATCTTACTCAGTCTGCGTAGAGTACAGTTGTTAGTAAATCTCCACTCAAGGGTAGAGCCCTCTGTCGGTGGAAGGTAGACGTTACGATTTCAGTGTTTCAATTAAAACATTTTCCAGTTTTTCCTAGCACTCAAGAACAAACAAATGCCTTAAAGTGTACACATATTAAAATTTTAATATTTATGCTTCAAAAACTTAATGTTTTTCTTTGTAACCAGAAATTAATTTCATTTTGTTTTCAAATTTTCCTCTGCGTTTTGCCACCTGTTTATATCATATTTGCCCCAAAGAAATAATGGCTGTGCAAATTTGCACTATTATGATCTGCTTAAAAAAAAAAGAAAAACTTGGCATGCATGTGCACAAGTTGTTGTTTTTTTTATGTCCTTTGAAATGTATCCATTTAAATTTAATGTTTGCAAGCAGTGAGCGTCCGAAACCAAAGTCAAATTCGCAGCTTGTGCCCACAAACTTGACCATTGAAGCCGATTCTGAATCCAGCTATAGACTAATCCTCCGACTTATGACAAAAAGAGGAACTACAAAGGGAAATGACAAATTTGGAAGTAAAATGCAAATTATATGTAAAAATGCTTAGGTGTGAATTCCAAAAATATATAGAATACCATCTGCATGAAATTTTCAGTCAAGAGAAAAGAGAAGCTTCAATTTTATGCCCAACAACCTGATATTTTTACCTCTTTCAAGGGATTCAAATTTCAGACTTTGCTCCTACATAAGCTCCTTATTCCGCAGAATTGTTGCTACTGTACTGAAACAAATGGAGTCGTGGCTACTTTGCTTTGCAGCAAAGGAGTCTTCCTTTGAGTACACGTACAGAACATATGCCACTTTAGTGTCTTTCCCCAATTTGTTGTTTGCTCTTAAAAGCTCATCAGAAAGAGCGCTCATACAGGAAGTACTAATTATATACTCAAGCTGCCTGTTGTCCCTAATTCTGCTCCATCATGCCAACAAGCCCGAAGGGGAAGAAAAGTCTGTCGCAACAGCCTTTAAGAAAGTGCCAGATGGTTTCTGAGAACATCACACACTAATGCGACAATGCGCATCAGCTGCACTGTTTTCCGCATTCAGGCAAATAAGTAAACAAAACTTAGTCAGTTAGTTAATCACTTCTGTGTCTCATAGCTGCGTGATATCTTCATTCCGCCCCCTGAAGACTCCAAAGCTCTTTGTTAAGGGCAGCAGAGAGCGTGAAGCTTGCATATTTCCATCGTTTTTAACGAGATAATCTGGACACCGGCACAAAATAAGCTCCCCTTGCCGCGGCTCATTTGTCACCCTGATCTTAATCTATCGCGGCCAAGTCGTCTTCCTGTGTGGGCCGCTCTCAGCTGCAGCCCAGCAACTCCAGCTGCCACCAGGGGTTGTTTTGGCACACGGCTTCAAAAAACTGAAGGACTCACTTTGGATAAAGCCAGATTCATACAGATGCACAATAATTCCTGATTATGTTTCTCTTCTCCGCATAGTCTGGCACCATTACGTGCTCCCGCCTGAATACTGCGGCACTTTGCCACACATAATGGTCATCAGTTGCTCCTGTGGTTTAATCTCTAAAATTTGTCTCCTTATTTTCACACAAGCATCTGGTGTTGATCTAATGAGAGGGACATGATGTTCCTGTGGTTGTGAAATATGCCACCAGAACTTCAAAAAAATAAAATGCGTGACACCTAATAGTAAACAAAAGGTTTGTTCTCATTTTATTTGCTCAACACAAAGTAAATGTTAAATTAAAGAGGCAAGAATACCACAAAAAAAATTAAATAAAGTTGTTTTCAGTTCCATACAGGCACCCTTAAATAAAATCCGGTTCAACAAGTTCCCCTCAGAAATCATCTAAACTATTAAGCACAGTCCCAGTTAGGATCAATTAAAACAATTTGAAAATTCAGAGTGGGCCACAAATACCACCCTGCCAGCCAAACCAACGGAAATAATCCAAGAAGCAGCTGGTATTTGTCTGGCCTCTGTGGAAGACTTGTGAGGAGAAATTCGATTCGTCTCAAAAATGCTCTAATCCATCCCAGAGCGACATCAAATGTCACAGCCAAGCATCTCCAAAGAATCATTGTGGTTGACGATGCAGGAGGGATTTCTGGAAGCAGTCAGTGTTCCAATTAATCTGTAGAGGCCTCTGACTGAAGACTGTTGCTGTATGACAACAGCTCAAATTCTGGGAAACTGAGATTATATTTCACTGTAAAATTTCCTAGATTACACTCAGTTGATGACAACTGCTAATCCACCTCATTTGCTTTTGCCATCCCCCTTCAAATCTGCCTGGCTGCATGGTCAGAGATGTTGGAGTTGGGGATGTGATCCTTACCCACAAGCCCTACTTTTCAACTCCTCTGGGATTTGGGGTCGTAGGTCGTGTATTATTTGAACTTTTGAGATGCTAATCAGCTAGTTCAAGTTGTAACAGCAACACATGGCTGTGCATCATAACAACTGTGTAAAATAAGAGCAAAAATCCTTCTAGCTGCACAAAATCCACAACCAAAACTCTCTTTCTGATTGTCACTCCGACTCCCTATTTAGATTTTCACACTCAAAATTTAAACACTCTCTCGTAAAAGCATACCTTGTCAGATTTTTTATTTGTTTTTTCAGTTTTTCCAGCCCTTATCAATGGTTTGGTTATTGTCATGGCAGCCTTGTGTTTGGTTTTTACGTTGTTTCCCTCCTCGCCTCAGCAGTACGCTTTAGTTTCGTCAAATAAAAGATATTTGTTTTGCTCTCCGTCTTCCTCCGCCGAGTCGCCTTGAACAGTTCCCTCCAACGCAGAGATGCTTCCTGTGACAGACGTCAAGGAACACTGACAAACTAGCGGTACAGTACCGGAGGGTGGGGGACATGATTGGTGGTGTCTCTCAAAATCCGTGCAGCTGGAAGCCCAGAATGTGAGGCGTCTCTGTTGCTGTCTCGCTTCGGCTTGCAATCAGTATCTGCCTTGGACAGTGTCAGATTGATTCTCTCTAATCAATTCCAATTACTGGTTGCTCATTTTTTGCTTTCTGCTTGGACGATTGTTGTTAAACATCTAGAAAAAAAATAAAAAATACAAGAAAAAGTCTTGCTGAGTTAGCAACCTGACCTAAAGGCGTTTGGAGTTTGAGTATTTAGTGAATTTAACCTTGCTTAATTTGCTGAAGCTAAAAACACCTTTAAAAATGCATAAATCAGAGGGGGTTAACCTAGTGGCAGTCACTGCTAGCAAAACCCACATTTATTTTAAATCTTTGCAACATCATCTTAGCAATTAGGCCTCAGCTTAAGAGCAAACCTGTCAATCAAAGTGCTTTTAGCAGAGCCATGGATTAGACATTTTTCTTGAAGTTTGAGTAGGAGCTGCTCTTTTTTCGTTCTCCTTGGTTTTTTAATGCCTCAGCGTTTCATGGTAATTAGTTGGTTCTGCAGCTGCGAACAGATAAGACAAGAAAAGAAAAAAAAAAGACACGTTTATGTTGAGAGATGCCAAACAATGACAGGCTTGTGGGGTGGCTGTAATCAAATATAGGCAAATGTCAGATTCCAGAGTGCAGATGGAAAGCAAAAAAAAGAAAACATCTACTGATTTGTTTGCTATTTATAGCCAACAGATTTTTATCTTGCTACAGATTTTATATGGGCATGAACTCACTCCTTTATCTTTACAGTGTTCCACAAATGAAATTTTTGAAATGTATTTGATGATCTGAGAAAGAAAAAAAAAATAAAAACACTTTTCCTGCTTTTTAGGGTTTTGTGTTTCCTTCCCTCCAGGTCATGCGGCGTCCTCCCAGAATCTGAGGCCTCGAACTCCTGTCAGGATCTGCGGATGTAAACAACTCAATAGGCTGACAAGAGCTCAGCCTCCTGCAATAACACTGCTGCGTTTTCCCACTGCTCCATTTGCTTTCATGTTCCTATCTTAAGAGTATGTCTACTCTTAGCAAACAGCAGAAAAAAAAAAAAAAAAAGATAGTGGAGGGATACAGAGATGGAGAATTTTCTTCCAGTGCTGGTCCCACAGTTCCCTCCTCCCTATGAACTTCAAAGGTCTGTAACTGAAACTTTCTGACATTTTGATGTCGGTTTTACCTTTATGGTAGAAGACAGAGAGCTCCACCTATCTCCACCTTCAATCACTCACTGATTAGGTAAAAAAAAAAGACAAGTAGATTTTTCCAGCTAATTTGCTTCCACTATCACTCAATGACAAGCATTTGACATCTGCAAACCTACTTCATTGGATTTCTATTTTATAAAAAGGTCCTGCTGAGTCGTTGCCATGGTTCTAAGAAGCTTGGTTCGAGCTGCGTAAGTTTAGTCGCCCATACAGTTGACCATAACATTTCGGAGCATTACCTTTACCTCAATGTCTGCTTTCATCCAAAGTGGCCATTACTCAAACCTACCAACAGTGACACTGCAATCTGTGTCTGGAGCTGCTTTGCTCACACTATTTGCTTTACTTCTGCACCGGATCTCCACAGCAAATTGCACTAAATACAAGACGGATGTATTGTACTGCTATCAGTGCTGTTTTCCCTTGTTATACTAGCACCAGAATTATCAGCAGCTTTAAACAGATGGGTTTTTTTTTTAGTTTTTTTTTTAGGGACAAACAGCTATAGTTGTTGTGAATGCCAAGCATTTTGTACTGGCTGTGGTTTACTGAAATAGACATAAATATGGGCAGTTCCCCAACTCAGAGGAGCTCCAACTCCATCCCTTAAGATCCAGTTCTTAAGCTAGCATCTTGCAACTTGTAAATGCATTCCAGCATCGACACCTGAATAAATTGGTTGAAATACAGAATTTCCGAAATGCTATGCCACATTTCTTTCTTTAGTTCCACTTTTGACTTGGCAATCCACAAATATTGGTTTGGATTTTGAGTGTGACGTTAACTAAAGTAAGTCATTGCTTTAGATGTTATTCCGGATTCTTCTGTGATTTCCTGAATGCTTTTTATATTAAAAATTAAAATAAAATAAAAAAAGTTTTGCAATCTGTAACATTTAAATGAGACAAAAAAGCAAAAATAGATGGAAACAATAAGGGAGGAAACACTTTGTTTCATGTGTTGCATTCTTACTTTTTGGATTTCCAATAGGTCTCATTGATAATCAAAATGAACAAAAATAAATGTCAAATTAAGTATATCACTCCGTTTTGAGAATTTGTATACAGTTTACATTTGGTTTTTTGAACAAAATTGCTGAGGTAACTTTTAAATGGTACTCTAATCTATTGAGATGCAACTGCACAACAGCTTCTAGCTTACTTTTGAGAACAAGGGGTATTAATAGTGTGCCGCATCTCATTCGCTCTCTGGTCTCAGCATGATTTGGTGGCTCAAAAGGGAAAAGCATTTGTTTCCCACAGGCCAAGCTGATTGGACCAGCTAATCAAAAAAAAAAAAAAAAAAAACGCGACAGATGAATCTCAAAATTCAGACGTCTGCTCGCTCTGATACAAGATTTTTTTCCTTCTTCTTCCCCTCTGCTCCCCATTTAGGCCCTTCACTGAGACACACTGTCACTTAATTTCAGCTCCGAAGCCTCTCAGAAATACAGTTCATTTCAAAAGCGATGTATGATTAGCTCTGCCCGCCACAGTCCTAATTGAAATGAGTTTGGGCTGTGCAGCAGGGGAGCCGGGACCGGGAGGGCAGGGAAGGGGGTGCGCAGCTGAGTCGGCCCAGTTCTATTGGTCAGAGAGCGGCCTGATGATTTTTCGTCGTTATTGGGATTGCTGATAAGGTCTTGTGAAGGGGGAGTTTGAGCAGAGCAAATTAACAAAGACCACGCTTCCACACATCCGACTACAAAGCAACCAAAGTTCTCGCTAATTCACAAGTGAAGGAAAAAAGAAAAAGACTAAAGGGGGATCAACTTAATTTGCACCTCGATCCCGCTGAGCTACAGCACGCCATCTTCTATTTACCCATGTGATTCGACTCTTGTTCCACCGCGACACTCATGTATAAAAGCATCTCCGAACTACAGTTCAGCGACGTCAGATATCGTGTACAACCCAAAAGCACGGCCTCAAAAAGTGTTTGAAAAGCCCTGAAGTGCCTTCGCAGTGTCAGAACAAGACATCCATCCCTTTCAGAAAACGTTTTCCTCCCTGTTTAGACTCAAAGAATCAGAGGCTCGCTCGGCTGCTGCTTCAGGTCTGTTTCTGCAGCTATTGCACAGCCTCTGCAGAAAACAGGAAGTGATTGAACACGGTTCATGTCGTCGGATTCTCGCAACGAAGATAGAAAACACTACTGAAGCTCAAGGTGCACGCACTTGTTGCCGTTAGCAATAACGGGGAGAGGTGGAAATAAATACAATGGTGACACCCTGTTTCAATTTGATTTGCAAATTATCACTCGCACCACAGTGGCTAATTATTATTCACACTTGGGGGACAACAATGTGTCATCTTCCATTTGCTGGAGGACGAGGGCGATATGGCTCAAAATGCATGTTTTCCTTGAGAGCGGGAGCCGGTGTTTCGCCGGAGGCCCAAACATTTCACTGGCACTTCTTTCCAATAGCTCAAGAAAACCTCTGGGCCTCGTTTTGCTATACGTGTAATTGATATGCTGCGAGGGACGCAGCACTGTACGCTCTTTCAGTTGTATGCCGCTGCATTGTTCAATCTCAAAGGATTATCAGAGTTACATTTCATTAGGAGATAACACAGTTGGGAGAGGGTATTTCTGCTTCTTTTGAGGTTTCTTCCTAATAAATCACGCCAAGAAGGGTAAAGAGTGCAAAACAGAAGGATGATCCATTCTTTGTTATCTTTCTGGCTCCACAGACCAGTTCGAACTGGAAACTCCCAAGAACAAAGGAGATATCATCACACATCGGTCGGTAAACTGGGTAATTTATTACACCTGAAAGTAACTAGAAATCCAGGCGCAGCTGATAAGATAACCGAGTGGAAAGCTATTTGAAAATTCCTCCTAAGGGATGTTTTCCACTGTTGGAATGTGCTGAAAATCATGTGTCTGAAAAAGCTGGTGAGCTGGTTGCTCCGGGGCCGTCAACTGGTGCGATCCAGCTGACAACATGACGTGCCACCGATGCCTCAAGGGGGGACAGGTGGAAGCTCAAAGCTGGCTTCGTGTTTCTTGTGGGATCTTGATCCAAGAGGGACCAGAAGCGGCATAACACCAGTGTTTGGACAACATGGGGAAATATATGCAGTGATGTGCATTGGCTCAGCTAGATCCTTCTGTAAATAGCCAGCAGGATTGATCCACAGTAAGATTTTAACAGACAACTTTATGAGGCAATATGTCTCATAGGTTCAAGAGAACAAGGTGATGTTTTAGCTGTATTGTTTGAAAAACAAAAAAATCGAATGACATTCAATAAATTGTACGCCATGTTTTGAAGAGTCTGATCAGCGTAAAATATTTGATTTCCGGTTTGACAAGATCATAAATTGCAGATTTATGCTTGGTAATTCTACATCAGTCCTAATGCCATTAAAATATTATAAATGCTTTTTTTCTGTTCGCACAAGTGAAATAAATTATCTATATATCTCAAAGTATGTTTTAAAAACTATATTCAGTGTAGAAACTCTATGAAAATTTGGGCAGATATCTGATATTAATATTGCTGCCATAAAATCAATGACAAATATTTACACACACACACACACATATATATATATATATATATATATATATATATATATATATGAACAAGATCCGTGCAATAAACAGCTATGCCTTGCCAGTAATCAGATACCCTGCAGGAATAATTAGCTGGCCAAAGGA
>CAEFZY010000900.1:0-88775 GCA_903066815.1 Brachyrhaphis roseni
AGTCGGAGTCTTCATCGCCTGCTGGACACCCCTCTTCATCCTGCTCCTGGTGGATGTGGCATCTGAGCAGCACTTTCAAGGCCTCTATGAGGCTGACTGGTTTATAGCACTGGCTGTGCTCAACTCGGCCATGAACCCAGTCATCTACACTCTGGCCAGTCGCGAGATGAGACGGGCCTTCCTGGCTCTGGTTTGTGGCGTTCGTGACAAGACGAAGACTTTTCGTGGATGGCGGTGGGAACAGAGAGTTCCTGGAGCCCAGCCAAAGCTGGAAGAAATCATGGAGCAGCCAGAACAACCAAAACCAGACTGAACAGAGGGGTTTGGAGACACACACACAACCCAGTGAGGTCTCACAGATGACTGGAACAAGAGTACTCTCAGAAGGGGCATCAGGATCATGGTAAAGACTGAAAAAAGGGTGCAAGTTATCCAGAATTAGGAACAAGCTCTTTTTCCTTCTCTTGGTGGATGTGCCAGCACTGCCTAGACCTCTCCAAGGCCGACTGGTTTGCGGGACTTGCTGAGGTAAACCCTACGCTTTGACCAGGAAATTCAGATGGGAATTTTCTGGCACCTGTTTGTGGCATTTGCTGCAATTCTTTGGTTACTAACAAATGCTTCAACAGCATGAGCTTATCTAAAGTAGCCAGATATGGTTTTTATATGAAAGCACATCTGCTGCGTAGGGAAAATGTGTTTAAAAAATGCCAAAAGCTGTATCTGACACCAAAGGAAAAGAATCTTAGTCGTAGTAAACACAAGAGAGATTATACACATTCACAATTTTATTGCCAAACAGTCATACAGAATAATGACAAACCCATACAACTAAAAGATTAAACATCTGTAAACATCATTTGGACTCATTTTTATTTCATACTTTTAAATATAGCTGTCCCGAAATAGTGTTTTTCCGTGACACCCTCTGTCATAAATGTATAACCCAGAAATAATGACATTTATAATACATATTAATAGTGAGGGAAAGAGACCAAGATAAAGTGAGAACACTAGTCTCAAGCAGCAACACGCAGCAGGGCAAAAACAACCTCCAGTGAACAGGCATGCCCCATTGAAGATCAGCTATTGCACACTGAAGGGAGAGGATGGGAGAGAAAAAAAAACACCATTTGTACAAATTAAAGGCACATTTCAGTCAAGAGAAATCTGGAAAGACGCCATCAGTGTCCAAGCATTTTTAGTCGAGTAGATTCTTTACATTGCAGAGCTAATAAGGTTCAGTCTGTTACATTCAAGTAAGAAGCTGTTTTCACCTTCTTCAAAATTTAGTCCAATTTGCTTGTTTCTTTGTTGTTGTTGTTTTTTATTTTTAGAAAATTTCGTATTGTTCCCTTTTGCAAGTTCTCAAGTTTGCTCAAATTTAGCCACAAACATTGCAGAAGTAAAAGATGTAAAGAAGTAAAAGTGTTTTAAAGTATGCCAAAGGTCCATGACCAAACAAGTTGCTGTGCAGTTCCTGTACATTACACACCTTCTTGCGGCAAAACACAGGCACATTATGTTACATTGCATCTGTCTTGTCAAACTCATTGAACACGTACTTGTTTTGGTACAACTCAAGTGGTTGAGTGCATTTCAAATACAATGCCCCATTCATTTGGTATCCATCAGAGTCCTGACAACAGTAAGAGTGAAGCCATTTGAAAAACAAAAAAAAAAGAGAGAAAAGAAACGAAAAACAGGCAGTTTCCGGAGCAGTTGCAGATCATTTCTACTAACCCTATCAAAATTTGGGTTTCTTTCTTCATGAAATAGTAAGACCTAACACTGAACTGTTTATAGGAGCAATTGTTTACAGATGGCATTAACTTTGATCTAAAATGAACAAATACTCAAACAAAAGCTACTCTTGTGGCACCTAGTGGCTGAAGTATTTATGTGATTAGGCATAGGCTGGCTAGCATTACCAGAGACAGTGAAGGAATAACTTCTGTTTCTGAAGCAGTTTTCAGAAACAACAATTGGGAGGCAGCAAGCAACATATCTGACTGAAAGCTGGCTACCTTTACAAAGTTTGATTAATTGAATCCATTGTTATGGCAAAATAAAACATGGCAAAAATGTATAATATTCTGGGCAATAATCACCTGAACAACTACTACTGAAGTTAATGATGTTTTCTCTACATTTTTAATCATACATATGAAAAAAACGTTGTAGATAACATTATTAAAGCTTATTTTAGCAACAGAGAGAATAATTCTTGCTTTCAGTTTAAAATAAAATAAATTGAAGCATAGTATTTTCCTGTATGTTGACAACACATCTTACCATTTTTCAACTTTTTTTTCCTGTATGTCTTAATATGTTTACTAGAAGTCTAAATGTAGTCCTGTTTTACTAAGACTACCAAAAAAAGCAGTGGAATGAACTTATTAAGTTTGCGGAATCTAGATTACTAACAATATCTTTACTAAATGAGCTATGAGTTTACAAGATTTTTCCGGTTTACCAGCTGTGGTTTTACTATCATTTCTAAGTAAGAAATGATAGTAAAAAGAAAGTAAGATTTTTTTTTTCACCTCAAAACAAAACTAAATGAATTCATCAAATGCCTCAGATATTCAGATATTCAATCGAGGGGCTTCCTCTGTAGGAGAGTGGAGCAGTTCTGGTTGGAAATTAGGATCCTAGCTCTTCTTTCTTCACTAAAAGGGAGCTAAACTTTATTTCCGGTGATATAAACAATAAAAGTTTTTGTCAATGTACTCCCTCTACTGCTTAACAGTAAAAACATTGTATCTGCAATTTAAGTACAAGTATGTACATGGTTTTTACCACTCCTTACTCTTTATCTAAAAAACTGAATATTTGGGAAGACATTTTTACCAGAATATCTCACTTGATAAAAAGGATAAAATTCATTCATATTAAAACAAAACCAAGCTGTTTTTAAATTTTCTTCTGTCATTTTAGCACAATCTACAGACTTTTGTGGATTTTCTTTTTAATTGTAAGCTTAAACCACTTTTAGACGTAACTGGCAGTTTTGAGTGAGCTAAACCTAAATATATAGGTCCAAATAAGGGCTATGTATAGACTTAACACTGACCAGCCCATGCCTAGTCATGATTGAAGATTAACACATTGAATCTATGCAATTGTATTTTCAATAAGTGCAAGTGAATAATCTGTCCTAACCTTAGTGAATGTAAAAGCAACATTTCCATTAATGACACCTTGACACAGTGATCGCTCATCTAGTACGACTGAAACAGATCTCTGATTGTGCTATTCATTTGTGATCATTCAAAAAACAGAAACCCTTTTTAAAAAGTTCACCCAAAGAGCCGAGCGTGTTCATTTAAAATGGGAGGATATTAAACTGTATGAATCAAGCACCAAAAACTAATCACCGACGAAACACCTAAAAGAAGTCAGAGAAAACCAATTCAAAACAAACCACTGGTTGAAAAAGCAGAAATATATATATATATATTTTGTTTTTTTACAGTGTCAGCATACACAAGCACCTCCTTTCAAATAAAGGGGAATCAAGGTCTACGAACACGGCCACGAGAACAATTGATTTGAAGTCATGCGGCTGCAGTGACACAAGGAAATACGTTATAATTATAAAAAAGGCTGATCTCTAAAGCCATTGACAGCAGTATGAAAAGGTGTCCGTTTGCTCCCCGACCCTGTGACAACACATTCGGCTTCAATCTCCAACAAAAGTAGCTTTCATATGGAGACTAATAAATCAAGCTGTCAAACTAATGGTCAGTTTCAGGGCATTTTGTTTCTATTAGAATTTATTTAAAAGAGCCTTTTCTGATTCTTCAACCATTGAGTCAACACCTTCAGTAGAAATATGGTTGTGCTTGACAGACAAAACTTAGTTTAGAGTTTTATTTTAAAATATTCTTCTCGCCTCTTTGAGGTTTTATTTGCACTTCATCTAAACTACAAGAACAATTTGTCACTTTATTGTTTCTTTAAACACCAAATCAAAGTATCAAGTCCAAATGCACCAATTTCTCTTCTCAAAAATATAGCATTTCAGTCATCACAACAAAATAATAGCAATTCTATAAATAGTTTTCCTTAATCCTTAACAAATCTTGAGTACTCCAGTGACTCCAGTAAAGCAGGTCAGTGTTGAGCACATTGAGCCTTTTGTAGGCATTTTCCAGTTCCAGGAGAGGGCATTTAAAGGCCCTCTGCTTCCCATCAGGCATTTCAAGCATCACAATTTCCTTTCAACGGGCTGATGGAGACAGAGTTCACTCCCAGCTGAGACAATTGGCAAATTGTTGTCACGGTGATGGCCAATAAGGTGGCTAATGCTGTCAAATATATGATCTTTTGTCCGTACCTTTGAAGCAAAAGAAAACAGATGTTAAGAATCAGTTTTGGTTTCACACTCTAAAACCAGCTTTTTATCATGTTCTTACCGTGCCTTCAGGGTCCACAAGCAGTAAATGTTTGGAAAGTCCATTGTGCATACCAGTCAGAACGTAGGACCCTGGGTTGGTAGTGCTTGTGCGGACAAGAAAGTCCCCATCGCTCTTAAGCAGTTTCTCAGCATCACGGCGGCTCATTTTGCCATGGTACCACGTCTGACCTTCCAGCTCCTCTTGCGCGCGGAAAGCCAAAGATCGCACAAGGAGAGGGCTCGAGTTGTCAACAGAAGCTGCCTTCTGAAGGTTGGACACTTGAGTCTGGGACTGACCTGGGGCCAGTGGCTGGGACTGGGACTGAATGGCTTCTTCAAAGGGCTCTAGTGTATGAGAGGAAAGGAAGAGTCACAACAGAAAATTGTAGTTCAAAAGATTGTAAAAATATTTCCGTATTTGATTGGGTTGCATCATTCACGGGAAGTAGGCCGGCCAATCTGGGAAGGTTCACCACTGTTCCATGTATATCCATTAGTAGATAATAGCTCTCTGTGCAGTTTACTGGAGTCCCAAAGTCTGAGAAATGGCTTGGTAACCATTTGTTATCAGAGAATAGTTTCCAGTGTGTTGACTGAAATTTAACTTAACTTCCCAAAAATTGTGTTCAGACAAAGTTCATTCATGATTTTACAAGGGGCGCGGGGGGGGGGAATTATATTTTTCACATAAGGCCACAATGGTTAGGAGAGAGTTTTATTTTGTTTTTACAATTTGCTCAGACTATCGTAGCCTTTTGTTGAAATCTGATTAATGATAAAAGAGCAAAAACAGAAAAAATCAGTACGGGAAAAAATACTTTCTCATATGACGATATAAAATCAGTAGTCAAGTCAAATTGGGGGTTAAAAGAAGGAAAGAATAAAGCCATACACCAACATTAACACTGTTATCTTCTTATCTTTTTGCTGACATGATGTAATTAAATAAGACATGCATAAAGAGGAAAAGCTGTGAACCGCTGTAATTATTTTAATTACAGCAACCTCTGCATTTAATGGCACCCCTGGTAAAGATGTTTAAAAAGCCTTAAAATAAATGTACCTTTTATTAGAGATGCATAACAATTTATAATGATCCAACTTTTTATTCAAGTATATTCACTGAGGTAGTCGAGTCTCACATTAAGAAACAAGCCATTTTTTTATCTAACTTTTTTACAAAATCCTGCTGAAAGGGCTGCATTTTCATTTTACTAATAGATTAAAATAAGATTTTGTTTAAATGCTCTGATGTCTCAGACTGTTCATGTACAATATGAAAGTTTCCAGGGCCTTTGGAAGAGAAACAGTTGCTGGTTGTTTGTCTAGAAACAACCAGCAATTGTTTCTAAACAAATACACAATTATACATCTGACGTGAGAGCTAAATATGTAAGATGGCAAATAAGAAGTAAAACAAAGTGATGCAATGGTCCAGACAAACCTCAGTCCTCAGCCCTAATATGTGGCAGTAACACTGAAACAGTGATGAGTGAAAAATGCCCATAAACCCCAATGAACCTATGCAACGCTATAAAGACAAGAGATCTAAATCCATCAGAAAAACTGTGGTAGGCAATATAGAACACTGTTAAGTATTTGTTGTGGTCTCCAAACCACAACAAATTCAGTAACTTGGACCTATAAGTTACTAAATTATATGTAGGGCTTAGTTTTTGACTGCATTCAAACAGCTGCAAGGAAAATAGCTCAAACTACAGAACTTTGATGAAAGCTTTTAAGTTGTAAGGTCTTTGTATTTTAATCAACACAATTGAATTAATCTCTTCCAAAAATATTGGGTCTAAAAACATTTGTCTTTTCACAGTATTCCAAGTTAAAGTCTTATAATTCTATTATGCAAAGCAACTATCTACAGTGACTAAACATTAAAAGGAAATTAATCAAGTCTTACTCATGTCAAACAGGTCTTTCTGGGGGCTCTCTTTGCCTGCCTCTACTATGCCCTTTGTGGCATTTTCTGCTTCTGCCTGGAGAGCTGCAAGCACCTGGGCATCAATCTGCTGGGTGTTCACATACATGGGCATCTCCGCTGCTTTTGGTGTCTGACCTTTATTCTCTGGCAGACTGCCGATATCAAAAGATCCTGAATATTGGAAGAAACACAGCCAAAGTCAGCCTGCTGAAGTGACAACATGGTCCAGGAGTAAATATGTGCCCACTGTCCTGGAGTGTTTGGTGGTTCCTACCCTGCTGCAGGAAGATGGCTTTCCTTTCATCAGCCCAGTTTTCACAATGCCGTCCCTGGTAGTACGTCTGATCCACCGAGCCCGGACCAGTCTGATCAAACGCACAAGCAGTGAATTTATTTCTCAACAAATTATGCTGGATCTAGGATTGAACAGCTTTAGAAGCATGCGGTTTTAACTATCATTCGCCTAACATCCAAATAAAGGATAAAGTTAACGCAAGTAATCAAATCATTTAGTGTATACTGTTGTTTGAAGAGCAAACATCGTCACACCTAAATGTTTCAGATCATACAATGCATTTTAATATCAATCAATAATAACCTGCATAAATACAGAAAAACTAATTTAAAATGATATCTGTAATCATAGAAAGTATGTATATTTGCCCTTGTTAAATTATGCATTAAATGTGAATAGTCCTTTATTATTGGAAGCTGAGAACGGACTAGGACAAAATGGCACACATGGAAACGTTCCAAGACAAAATGTTGAAATGTTTTAGAAGGTGTGTGTCCCCTTATGTCACATAGAACACAACAATGTTTTGGGGGGAAAGATTGTACTGACAGTCAAACATTTTGATTGAGACGTTTTTCAACATCAAGAACTGTCATTGTAACTGTAATTTGTGCTTTCCAACAAAACGCTAAAGAAGAATATCCTGCCATCAGTTTGTGACCTTAAGCTTGAGGACATTTGGGTTAAGCAGTACTATAATGATATAATATCAACACATCTGCATTTCTACCTCTGAATGAAACATTATTTTCAAATGGCCTACTCAAAGTCTTTACTTGAGTCCGTTTGAGATGCACTGGTGTGAACATAAACAGGCTGTTAAGTCTTGAAAACCTTCAAGCACGACTAATTTAGAACAAAAATTCCAAATACATTTTTATAGCAGTGTGAACAATGTCACTGATAGATAATTGATGGCAGTTGTTGCCCCGAACAACAACACAATCAGATACTAGGTTTAGAGGGCAAATAAAATAAACCTTATTTTCACATAAAATAAGGTTGGTTTGGCTAGCCTTTTCTCCGAGATAAATGAAATCTTAATATGAAAACTGTATTTTGTGTTGATTAAAGTTATCCCTGTCTGATATGACATTCTGCAACAGACTGAAACATTTAAGTCAACTAAAAACACACAGACAGAATACTTTTTAATGGCATTGTAGTCTCAAGCCAATGACATATAAAGACAAAAAGGATGCTATAATCTTAGCAATTTGTTTTTAAATGAGGTGCTGATTTATTTTTTTTAAGACAAAATTCATCCACATGATTGTTTTATTGTGCTTTAGAATATACCAGGTTATCAAACTTCTACCTGGCCTCCTTCAGATGCTGCATTCTGATTTGTCAGTCGAGTATCAATAAAGCCTCCTTGGGGTGGCATTTTGCCGGGGATGTTGTTATAATAAGGATGTTCTGTTGACTCCTCTTCTTCCTCTGTCCATGCCAACTCCTCCATGTTTAATACTCTGAAAAAACGCATTAAGCATGGAAAACCATTAAATATATATGTAAAGCAGAACCTAAACTCTTCAACAGCTGAAATTGAACAATCAACAGAAATGTTTCTTCTTAAAAGTTATGGTTTCTCCTCTGTATGTTCTTAAGAAATTCTTAACAAAAGTTTATTCACCATAATGTTAACATTGAATTCATATGACGCTTACAATTTCTAATTCAACCTTATGAAAATATTTTCAGTGTTTTATTATTTTTGAAGACACCAATTTCACCTTTCAAATCACAAAACAATGCTTATTTGGGCTTACCTACAGAAGCTCTTGTTCAAAATTTGTACTTATGCTGAATCTAGGATGGAACAGCTTGCATTTACCAAACAACTGAAGAATCCTACAATAAATGTAGGCTTTTCAGAACATATTTTTGCTTTAAAGATTACGTTTATTTTATTTATAAAAATGCTAAAAATAAAAGTATCTTTAGGAAGTTGCTTGTCATTTTAACTTTTACTATTACAGGTTCAGCTTAAGTTTTATTTGAAACAGTCTAACACCTAGAAAGTAGTGAAATGGCTCTGTCCATTTATTACATCTATTTGACAAGAGAAATTTTAAAATAAAAACAAAAACAAAGCAGGTCAATTAAATCTAAATCAGTGTATAAGCATTTATAAAATAATGGAAAATTAAAAAAGAGTAGAAAAAAAAAACATCTTTCAAATATCCATTTTCTTTTTTGGACTTCTTACCTGTCATGGACTGAAGACATCTTGCTTGAGGGACACTGCAGGTACTGCTGGAAGCGAAGGTCAAACGCATGTCCGATGGTGCTGATAACATCCTGAGCGAGCCCATCAGAGCATTCAAGGATGTGACATGCTGAGAAGGGTCAGATTACAGCAGTAAAGAACATGCTGCACTACAGACCGTTTTATGAATATCAGAGAAATGCATCCTCACCTCTTCTGTTGACCGGGTCCTTTGCTACATAGGCAACATAATCTGTTGTGTCCTATAAGAATAAAATATAACTTGGTAAATTTCACTGATATAATACTGCTAATACATTGAAATAGGTAGATCTCATGTGGTAAGTTGTATTTGACAGAGTGAGATAATTTACATTAAATCACAGATACTGACTCTCTTTAAAACATCTGTGTTGGTAAACTGAAAATTAATGCTGGAAATACTTACAGGGTCTCCACCTGATGCAAAGGAGATAGATTGCATGTGATGGTTGGCAATGATCTGACAGAAAAAAAAATACATTCGTAAACTGAATATTTTGCACACATACAAATCGTTGTGAAATAAAGTTTAAAAGTTCAAAATGAACTCACCCATAATGAGTTAATTTTGGACATAATTGGGGAATGTTGGAGACTGACCTGTTTGCAGTCGGGGGTCATAAGGTTGAGGCTACTGGTGGAGATATTCAGGTTGATGGACATGCCAGCAAACTGGAGATTACTCTTGCCCAAAATGTTGGACAGAGCTTTGGATGGTGGCTAAAAGGAGCAGGGGAAGAAATAGAGAGACAGAAGAAAAAAATATATTGTTTCATGCAAACTAGAAAAAGAAAACAAAAAACTTAAATCGACTTACAGATTTCTGACCCCAATCTTAAACTTTTAAGAAACTCAAAACAACACAAGGGGAAATCTCCAGCCTGAATCTGATACCAAATATAACTTTTATCCTGTTTAAAAGAAGGTTTTTAAAGGGAAGTGGGCAGATAAAAAAGGCCAAAGTTATTTAAGATTCTCTGTATTAAGCCAATGTCACCATCATGTGTTTGTCACATATCCACAGGAACATCATCTAATATCAGAACCTCCATTCAGAGAAATTAGATGGTACTCATTCTGTTTTTGTTATATTGTCTTTTCTGACATTTGAGGAAGCCTTAGAGAGCAGAATAATGCTTCACATTAAGGCCCACAAACAGAATCCACTCACACACACTGCAGCTCAGCCTCCTGATCACAGATATTGTGAACTACATGAGTCACTAAGCACTGTGCAGTGTGCAATACATCGTGGGCTGAAGCTACGCCCACGCAGACATAGCGCCATTCGTCTTCATCTCCCTTCTCTGCCTCATTTCACATACAGGAAGGTAAAAGGGAGTGGGGGGGCAAAACATACAGAGGGGTTCTATAAATAGACAACAGAAGGGTAAATGAATATCTAATGTCCTTTACTCTTCTTCAAACTACTGAGCAGTTCACATATATTCTTCTGGGATCTGGACGGTGTTTCCGTTTGTCGGCATACCTTTCTTTTCCGCAGCGCTCCTTTGGTCCCAGGAACTGCTTCACACACCAGGCTGATAGCTTCCCTACAGGCAGGGTAAGAGGACAACCATTTTTGTGAAGAAAGATATTACGACACTGTATAAGAAAATAAGAATAAAAAAACAAAAGTCATTATGAAGGAGGTGATGCAACACTAAATTTCCCTTAAGTTTTTAGCAAATATATTTTTTCCTCCAGTGTAAAAGGACCATGTTTTAATGTGTCATTTGAATGCATAGTTTTTTTCCACTAAGTTTGAAGATAGTTAAATTTTGAGCATATGACTGTGTCATTATACAGATTAAAATGTGTTTGCGTTAACACTTGTTTATCTTCTAAATACCTATGCTTCAGACAGGTATTACATTGCGCTTCTTCACAAGGAAGAAAAAGTTGTTCACTTTGCTAGAAATGATAAAGAAATGGGATTATGTTTCAGACTTTCACACACTTTTGAGCAAATAAGGATTCATACACAGAAGACAAGCACACAAATTAAAAAGTGATTAACAACAGGATTAATTTAATAAAAAATGTGCACAATTCAAAAATAAGAGACTTATCTTTCTGATAAATCTAATAATAGATATGCACTTTATTCTTCTGCAACTTATGTGTTTTTTGCCTCCCATTCTGAACAAAAAAAAAGGCTAATCATGTGACACAGTGGGGGTACAGCGACATAGCTTTCCAAGCTAATGATGCCAAGCTCAGGAAGTCATGCAGAAAAGTGGACAAGACATAAACTAATTCCCATCAGGCTTTGTTTCACTGCACATCGGTTACAAATTTCAAACATACTCATGGAATCACAGAAACCTCCAAGTGAACAAATAATTAAAAGAGTTTGCTTCAATAAAAATTATTGCTTTACCTGTTTAATGGACAATGATTTGAATGTTTTGTTGCTTAGATGCACTAGAAATAAGCCATCTTCATCAAAAATATGGCATCACGCAGGAATTTTGTAGCATTTTATTACACACACCTTTGATGAATCAATAATTTTGAATGTTTTACAATGACATATAATTAGATTTTCTAACTTGTGCAACTCTTATTAAAATAGGTTTAATTGTATCTGTATTGTATTTTGCTTGTTGCTTTTTTTGGAGGGGGGAGGGCTCATTTGGATTCTGACACAATAGAGTCACTGAGTCATTGTCAGGGTCTGAGTCACTTTAATCACTGTGTGTCATTGCTGCAATATACACACAAGGACTGAAAAATGGGCTTACAGAAGAAGAGGAGCTTCAGTCATTTGTTAATCAACTAAACAAGTAATTGATCTTTTCTTTTTTAAGGTTAAACAATGAAATATTTCATGATTTTATCTTTTGTATACAGCAATATTTAAATCTGACTTTATGCTCATTTTCATTTTCCATTCACTCACAACAGAATCAACCACTACATCATTATACTTCAGTTCATTTTCACGCTACGTAGCAAAATGTTAAACATGTAGTGTCCTCAGTGTAGGAACTTTTACTGTTCCTACACTGAGGAGAGCATGCTAGATTTTGAGGACTTTATCATTAAATGTAATTGAAATGCTTAAAAAAACCCTTTAAATCAGAAGCTGTGAATCAGATACTAATTCAGCAAGCTCTGGTACATGGTCCAATCTTTTTTTTTTTTTTACAAACTGGACATGCAAAGACATACAAAAATGTTTGTGAAGCAAAAATTTTGTTTTGTCTTTAAACTGTTGAGCTGTGACTGTGACGTGGGCAGTGAGCCATATTGTCTATATCAAAAACAATCAGTTGTCCCAAATATATTTACATATATCTTATTTGAGATGCTGTCACCAGGAAATATTACGAGACAGCCATATGTTTTAATAATAATTATAGAAAGCGACCTTATAGAAGCTACCATTTTCAAATGAAAAAACTGTGCAATATTAAAAGCAACAAGCCATAAAATCCAAGACTTTGAATGAAGGAAACCACACCATGTTTGAACATACCTTGTTATTTGTGACCTTGTAGTGAAATCCAAGGATCTCATCGATCGTAGGACTTCTATGCAGCCCAGATACTGCAAAGAATCAAGAATGAAAGTTTTGAGACAAACTATCATGTGTTTTGTGTACAATACATAACATATTTGGCCAGGGAACAAAGATCAAAGTCACCACAGTCCTGTTGTGGATTCATAATCATTGTATTCAAAATTTTAGTATTAGGTAATAGGGGCTTGAGAAGTAGACAAAACTGGACAGATGTTAAATGTGAAGTAGTTGCATCCTTCTGAGCTTGTGTATCAGTGTTGTATGAGATGCATACAGGCAGCTCAAAGTTAAATGTATCAGTTTTGGTCCTTGCTGGTATCCTAGGGTGTACAGCTGTGTTTTCATAAACATGTTTATGCCATACTTTCCAGCTCTTAGGGTTACTTTAAGATTTTAAAAAAATCCAGAATTCTCCAAACTCAGTTTTCCAGAGTCCTCAGTCCCTTACTTTTGATTTAAATATGAAAATATGAAAGTTCATTAAGAAGCTATGGCAGATATTTCTGCAGGAAGACTTTAAATATGGAAGCTTAAAAAGCAAAAAGAAAGAACACAGGGAGTGAAAAAAAACATGCAGGACACATGGAGGGAAGGAAGAAATATAGAAAGGAAGGACAGAAGGAACCAAGGAAAGCTAACAAAAAGTAATGTTAGTGATTTATCTCTTCATAAATATCAATGTGTCTTGCAGTGAAGTCAGGTCACAGTACACGAGAACTGCTTGTATTACAGACATCTCTCGCTTGAATAATACTGCACCAACCAGGACCATTTTGTGCTGACAAATTCTTATCATTTAGCAGAATCATATTCTTAATTTGGCATCCAAGAACCCTAATGTTGCCCCTACTTTTTCATAACTATAAACATATTAAAACCATAAATTGCAGATGACTTCTCCATTCTCCAGGGTGCATTTAGCAACTTTTGGCAAACAAACACTTTCTATGTCACAGTGACATTTGCAGACTGACAGCGTTATCTATTTTCAGAACAACGGATATGAAGAGCTCACTTACACAAGCCCAAAAATATATCAAACTGTTCTAAAATTGGAAGAGAAGACTTATTCTGAGCACAGCATTGACACATTTCTTTTCTCCTGTTTCCCGTAGCATATAAATGTTTCATAAAAACGATTCCTCTTCACCACAAAATGGGAAAGACTGGTGAACATTCTGTTCAAATGAGGCAGATTTTTTATTAATCTTCATACATCTAGAATTGGAAACAAAAACTGGGTTCTTCCCAAATTGTGCCCATATTTATAGTCATAGCAATAACTGAAAAGCTTAAAACAAATAGAACTGCAACATGCAGAATTACACGAGGACTTGCAATCTCCAAGTCTCCATAAAAACTATTAGAAATGATCAATAAACAAACTGGTTGCTTTACAATGAGTCATCACTCTGGTTTTGGATGCTGTGCAGCTGGAAAGACAGTTCTTATGATGTGCAACTGTGGCAACCAGTTTTTACAACCAAGAGCTGCTGATTAGCATCTCAAAAGCTCAGATTATACTGGAATTATGACTAAGAGTTGAAAAAGAGGCTACAAGGATGCAGAGCACGACCAAAGAACAGAGAAAGAAGGAGGAAGTTCAAATCTTCTCTTCAATCAATAAAGTCAAGAATAATATCCCAGACTCCACCGTCTCAAGATCGGCCTTCAAACCATACAGTCAGAGAGAGACTTAAAGAGTGGCAGCAAAAAGAAAATGAGGTGGATTAGCAGTACTTGCCAACAAGTGATGGTGTTATTCAGGACATGTTACTGTGGAATATTGTCTCTCCTGCCAGGATATTGAGCTGTTAGTACGCCCTGAAGGACTCATTACTACATGCCACTGCCATCTCAATCCCCTTACCTAAACCCAAAATAAATCCAGTGGAATGGGCTAAAGAGAATAATGTAATGGAGAGGACAGAGGATCCTGGATGATCTATAAAAAATATGCAACATTACAAAATGTTTTATGAGAAGACTACTGCTGTCCTATTGGCAAAGAGGGATTGTAAATATTAAGGGTGCCAATAATTGTGGAGAAAACAAATCTAATCTAATTGATTCCAGATGCATCAGAAGACAATCCACCACCAGGACCCAAAGAAGAAGTAAATGTGGAACATTTTTACATCTTCTGCATGATATTTATGATGTAAATGTGGAACGTATGCATGTGGTAGTATGTTTACTTTGGGGAATATGTGTTGGTCTCTGAACGCTGTCCAGAGACCGGAGGGACTTCTCTATGATTGGGCCAAGATTTTGTCATGATTCGGTTGTGCTGACTAGGCTGCAGTTTGTCATAAAATCTTAACTGTTCAACCAAAGTCCATCCTGCAGAACTTTATTCTGAAAGCATTACCGCATCAGTATCTTGAAGACACTGACAGAATATACCACCCAGAGATTAACAGGATTAACAGACATGCCAAGCATCAAAACACTGAGCATGACTATGTGTGAAAATGAACAGTATGAGATTAGCTGCTTAATATTTTAAAAATGTAATTCCACAAGGTTGAATAATAGGGCTTTTTAGTTAGTCTAATAAATTCAACTGGAAGTTAACTTAGGATGTGTCTAGAGCTTATCCAGCCTATCGTCAAATGATCGCAAACCTTCAAGGTTGGGTGGACATTTATTGCAGTGTTTACTGTTTTTATGATTTTTTTCCTTCTCATAATAAGAATGTGGATATATTATGACAATAATTAATTCCAAATGTTGATGTGTGAAAATTGCCAAAAACTGACTGTATTGTCAGAGTTGTTTTTAGTATTTTTTTTCCACAGTGTATTAGTGATAAAAAGTATACTTCTTTATAGTGTACAGAACTGGTGTTCTCTGAAGGTCTATTTCAAATGGTATGATGTTAAAGAGAAGTATTTGTTTGTGGGGCTGTGGTTGTTATGGCATGCTGTCAAAAATAAACAATTACCTAATAAAACATATAGTTTTATCATCACTTATATCATTATCACAATAGTACCACAAATGATAACAGAATTTTACTTCCAATAAGTAAAAATTGGGACCATTTCATGTTGACTTTCTCTTTTATTATTATTATTATTATTTTTTTACCAAACAACAGCAACAAAAGGAGAAGGAAAGTGAGGGTAAACAATGTCACAGTGAGTCGATGCCCTCTCTAGTGTAATGGTGCATGATGTATGAGGGTTGACCACATGACGCTAATTAAAAGTGCTGTGAGCAGAAACACCACGCTGAACTCGATACATGCAGGACACAAACTGACAGGAAGAGCTGGGGGTTGGGGGAGTCAGACCCATTTCCCCTGTCACAGCAGCATTGACTGGGCAAAAATAAGTACTGTCTGGCTTGAAGCAGTTAATGGAAAGCCACGCTGGGCAAACAGACTGTAGGCTTTATTCAGAAAAGTTGTAGTAGGTGTCATATGATGTTAGTCATCTTGTATAACTTGATTCAGTATATAGCATGTCTCACTGTGTGTTTATCCCTTCCTAAGAGCTAAAGTAGTGCTTTGTTAAATCTACTGCATGAATAAAAGATTATTTTATTCAATTAAACTATAAAACAATGATCACTTAATGGTTTCAGTGAAAATGGTTTCTATCCCACCACCCCATATCAGTCTTTCCTTGAAGAGTCGGGTATCAGCATCATCACTGTGTGCTAGTGACTCATTGCTGGCATGATGACATTCGCAGCTCTTCTACTTGTGCACCAACTTAAATGATGCATGATGGCTGAAGAACATTACGGAGAGATAACAGCTGCAATGAGACAAACACACCAGGAGTCTCTTCCCGTTCAGCCGTTTTCAGGGAGCTAACGCAGCCATGGAGCTCGGAGAGGTGCACGATGTACAGAAATAACACATCACCATGGTTACAAAAGCATAACGCTGTAGCTTCACATACATAAGACTGGAGAATACCAGATAAATCAATGGTTTAAAGCCTGTTTTTTTCATGTTGCCATAGTGGGCTTTGTCTCTACTTTTCCACCAGTGTTGACCTTCTGCATTTCCTGAATTATTCAATGTCTGTTTTCTGATTGCTCAACCTTCAGCAGTAGCCAGCTCACACACACCCACTCAAGGGCATGTTGTGATGCACAACTGCATTCTCACTCTCTAATCCCCATCGGAGGTAGCTAATCTCTTCCCATTGAAAAAAAAAAGAGAGAGAAAGAGAATGAGAGGGAAAGTCCACCAACCTTCACAACATATGTGACTCCTGGGCCAGATATCTTCTCATTCGAGTGCAGCCATCCTCTGGAAGGCTTGCTCACCAGTCCACCACCCCCACCTGGATTCCAATCCTCTCCTCTAGGCTGGAGATCGTCCAGTCTGCTCTTCTTGCTCATGCTGACAGCTGTCTCCAACTGTGTGCAGGGGGTCGAATGGGAGCTGCACTGAGACCCTCCCACACCAGAGATGGCTGTTGCTGCTGCCGCCGCCGCCACGCTGCTGGGGCTGGAGCCCGCACCCCCACCCCCTTGCAGCTTGGACACAGCCAGGTCCTTGACGGCCGAGGGTAGACCCTTGATGCCAAGCAGGCTGCCCGAGTTGCTGAATTTCAGGCCGGAGACCTTGTTGATGAGGGTGCAGAGGGTGGTGCCTCCATCCTCCAGATGCTCTGAGCCATGGCTGGTTGTGTTGCTGGAAGGGATGGCAGAGGTGGAGGAGGGCTGGACCTCGCTTGGGGGTGCGAAGGATGTCTCGACTGCAGAGTGGGAGGAGGCCGAGACCTTGGGGTTCATGGACAAGCCGTGGAGAAGCTCATCGACGGATGTTACTGACTCATTCCTGAAGCGGTTATACTTGGTACGGTGAAGCATACCCTTCTCTCTATAGCTCGCTCCTCTTCTCTCCACCAACCAACCAACACACACAGCCTGCCTCCTTCACAGGCGTGCAGGCAGACGTGGCCGAACCGCGTTGATAACCCTCTCCTGTAACATAGCAGCAGTAGCACAGGCAGCGAACGCCTCTCAGCAATCACAGGCCACCTGACTGTAATTTTTTTTTCTCTCTCTGTTTAGTTTACAGTGGCGATTCAATGTACAGAGCTGTTGCTGTCACCAAAGTAAAATCGTTTCTCAATAAAATCCAGTGCAGAAATCCAATCCGTTGGAGACAAAATCTGTGGAAACACAACACTGTCGCACAAGAAGTCGAGGATAAAAAAAAAACACCTTGCCAGTTTTTGGGGTGCAGGTTTTCAAGCTGCGATGCTTCTGCTTTTCCTTCTTAGAGTTGCTTCTCAAAAAAAAAAAAAAAAATCCCCAAAACTGGAACAGAAAAAAGATGAATGTCGCTGATGATCACGGACACTGCAAGGAAAGAGCAAATACTCTCTGCTGGCTGCTGCCTGCCGGCTCAGAGCTGAAGCATGACTCACTGATCTGAGAAAACCTTCTCAACAAAAGGCTTGCTGAACACCGCAAATCACTTCCTGTTGGAGGGAGAGGAAAAAAACTCCCACTAACAGCACACTAGAACCAATCAGTTTTTAAATTCCCTAGACTCATATTTATTCCCTGCAACTCCTTGCTTTGTTATTTGCTTCTCAGAGGACAATAAATGAAGATTGGAGGGGTGCTGGGGGTAATGATCATACTTGGCAAAAAAATGAATAAAAAAAAAATCTGCATTAAATCGGATCTTGAAACAGCAGGAAATTCCTAGAGCAAAAATATGCAAGGATATTACCTCACAAATTAATCAGAAATAAGAGCAAATTTTGATAAAAATTCCAAAATAAAAGGTTATTTTAAATTTTAAAAAGATAAGTAACTAAAAAGAAAAATGCAGTAATAAGCTAGCATGACTGGACATATATTTAAATATATTGCCCATGTTATTTTATCAGAGCAACGAAACATAAAGCAGACACCAAGCCCGGAGAGCAGCTTCCCACAAACAAAAATCTACCAGATAATCTGTATTAACCGTCTCGCTAACATATTTAAATTTAAACTGAGTAAAGAGGAAAAAAATTATTTAACTTAAATTTTCCAAAATAAAATATTGATAATTTTAACTTAAATGTGGCCAAAACATCCACAAAGAAAACCAGACATGAATTACAAAATAATTAGTTTGACTTCTAGAAAGATGGCAAAGATTCAGAAAAATGCCCAGCAACTCGTTCTGTCTGAATTAAATTAAATTAATGTAATGAATAAAAGAAGCGAATAAAATAAATAAGTAAAGCAGAGACTGACATCTTTCTCAGGTGAATATGCCGAAATGATAAAACAAAAAGCTCAAGAAAGCTGATAAGAAATGCAGCAGTACGGCATCATTGTCTCCCCCAGTCAGCAGAAACCACACATCTGTATAAAATGTCCTCAGCAGCATTTAGCAAAGCTGAAATACTGACACTCATTCATAAGCAGCTTCCGCTCTCACTGTGCTGCAGATTTCGCACTGCAGTCCTTCCCAATATCTCTGTTTCCTGCCTGGCAAGACAGAAGAAAAAAAAAAAGAGCACGTCTGCCTTTTCTCCTTAGAAACAAAGGCAAACATAAAGGCAGGGATGATGAGGCAGGTCCTCGTATATCACAAGAAGAGGAAAGAGAGAAAGAGAAAAAGGAAAAAACCTTTGCTAAAAAACCCCACATGCGATATTTAGTCTTTTATGTGAATGAAATAACGGGCAGGCATACCAGTGTTTCTGTGAATGGAAGCAAGGCCTTTCTGCCTCTGCAAGGCAATCCCTTGGGATGGCATGGTCTTATCCAATGAGGAGCCAGCTGGATGACTCATTCAGGGGAGGCTTGCAGAATAGTGGACGAAACCATTCCAGACAGCCGTTTGTGCTTCGTCTCTTCTCAGCAACCTCTTAGAAATGTGGTAAACAATAATGAGGGTGAAATATTTGCAAAGCATATTTCCTCTGTGGTCTCATAAAAGAACAAAGTACAAGAAATGTGTGTAAAATATTAAACAGAAGAAACACTGCCACCCCTATGTGTTGGACTGCCTTCATTATCACCTTTTTTTCCTTCACATTCATGTCAACAGTTACCACCTACACATTTAATTACTAATTTACTGTTTATATGTTAAAGGAGATACATTCACTATAATGCAAATATATTTTGAGCTGAAAAATAATTGTAGACTGAATTTATTTAAACTGAAGTAAACACAATGTCATTGGATATGAATTATATCTTTCCTGTCTTTATTGTGAATGGGTGCTATGTAATTCATAAATGGAACATTGTATTCCAACTGTAAGGTATGCTTAGAAATTTTTGACAGCAAAAATGTCCCAGTGGAATATATATATATATATATATATATATATATATATATATATAAAACCAAGTGGCACCAAAAAGTGCCAAAAAAAATATGATAGATAAAGCAAAAAAAAAAAAAGTAGTCAATATCCCTTCATTTTGCATAGCAATTTCAGGAAAATCAATTTGGACTAATGCAAGGACTTTTTCAGTGGTGGTTCACATGTATGTATTCTGTGTGGACCAGAATACACACATATTCTGATATGCATTAAACAAACTGCTCAGTAAGATCACCAGTCCTCAACTAGAAAATGAGACAACATCCCCCAAATTCTTGAATAAGAATAAATCCAAAAAATGCAACAACAAAAACAAAAGACTTGTCAAAGAATAAATACGCTGACAGAGAGTATTCAACCACTCATTCAGGAGGTTGCTGCATTGACATCAACAATGAGAAATAAACTAGACATGAATGGCATCCATGGAAGAGCCCCACAAAACAAATAAAAATCAATAAATAACATTTATAATAAAAAAAAAAAAAAAGACAAAGGTCAGTCTAACATTTACCAAAATGCATCCTAGACTAGATTACATTAGATTAGATTTAAGGAGTAAAGCAAAATTAATAGTACATTTTAGGGTTTTTATAAACAAACATCCTGATAGTATCACATCACACATAAAACTAACAGCATTTTAGAAAAGGAACATAGTACTGACCGTCATACATGGTGGTGGTAATATGATGCACTGGGACTTTTTTTTTTTTTTTTGCTGCTTTTGCTGAATTCTGGTCTTAACCAGAATATCCAGAAGGAGAAAGTCCTGTAAACAGTTTACGACAAGTGAGTTAAGCAGCAGGGCAACAATTCAAAGCACAACAATTCCTAATCTGAATGGCTCAAAAAAAAGCCAAGTAGCAAAGTAATAATTTTGTAGTGGCCTTGTTAAAGCCACTAGGCCCCTAAACAAGCCATTTATGATTTTTAAAAACCACAATTCTGACAAGAGGAGGCAAAATTCTTCTACATATATAAAGAAACTCAGAAAATCAATTATTACTTTTTCACACAGAACCACATAATTTTAGATAATTTTTTTTCCATACAAAAAACTTTAAAATCATTTGAAATTATTTGATCCTTTTTGTATTTACTCTGGTTATCTCTGTATGATATCAAAACTTTTTTGATGATCTGAAAACAAAAGCAAAAACTGTAGAAATCTATTATGAGGGAAAAACTAACCACAGCAATGAAACTAGATGTACCCTTTTTCTGCTCAGCAGATCTTCAAAGTGAAGGCTTTTCTCATAGAATAGATTCACATTCTGTGAAAAGTGATTTTAAGACACCAGCTTTCGGTCATACTTTTGTCAATCCATAGATTAGATAACACTTATAATAGTAAAACACACTTAAGGTAAAGAAAGAAATCTATTAAAGATCTTAGATTCAATCAATGCCTTTCTGACGTCCTGAACCCCAGCAACATTTGGCGCAGCAGAGCAACATGGATCACGATTAAGGGCACTGTGTTTAAAGCATTGCATTTGTGATAACAGGAAAGAGGGGAGAATTATGTATCTCTAATGTTGTTGTTGTTGTTTTTTTTCTTTTAACACAAACATTTGTCTATTTGCAGATTCAAGAAGACAATATTATGCACATTTATTATTTGGTGCAATTAGGGTTTCTCAAGTTACTTCTGAATTGTTGATTTTTTTTTTTGTAAAGTGCCTTGAGATGACAGTGATTGTTGCGAAATGGAGCTATATAAATAAACTGAATGGAGCTGTTAAGAGGTGGGGTAGGAAAAAGGAAAGACAAAGCAAGGAATCCGACAAATATTTCACTTGACTGCTGTTGCCTAGTTACCAAAGCCATGTTAAAAAAAATGTTCCAGGCAAGCTAGAGGGAAAATGGTTAATAACATAAAAAACAGAAGCATTTAATTGGTAAAAAGGGATATTTTTAGACAGCTCATAACAATAAAGCAAGAACACATCGATAGTGTGACAACAGGATTCTGGTAAATTAAGGTGAACTACTTTATTGTTAATGAAGATACAAGTCTGCACTACTAGAAAAATATACATATTGAAGAATTGCTGCCACAAAAGCCAACTTTAGCACCACTTTCAGAGATTACACCACCACTACCGCAACACTGTGTAACACTTCAGGTGAAATATTTGGTACTAAATTTATTTTGACATTAGAAACCAGCATGTGTTTTAAGGATTTGAGATGCATTTAGTGCTTGACCCAATATTGTCTTTATCTACAGACAACACTTTGCTCAATAGTAACGCTACCAGAACTTTTCTGAATAAAGTAAAAAGAACAGTAACAACTTTAGTGCAAAAATAAAAAATAAAAAACAGAAAATAAATCACATACATGACATGCTGCTGGGTGTATTGTACTCTGAAAATTCTTTAAGTTGAGGGAGACTCACTATGGAGTGTCTGCATTTTCAAGTCTTGTCACGATTTAGTGAGAATTTTGATTGGGTCATTTTTATATGTTAGTTGTCCTGCTGAAGTTTTAAAATATTCATTGACAACAGTATGTCTAGTCACGTTACTCAAAGCACACTTACACATGCATCTCTATCACCCAGCCAAACTCACTGCACTTATATATCCATGCATTATTTTCACAGAGTAGCAGCCAAGTGGTTTAACTGCCCAATGACACATCAACATGTGGTGCTAGACTTGTGCTCACAACACTCATTCCTCCAACTGTGTTTTATATGTTTTCTACTAGGACTTAACTATAATAATCACCATCAATTTTCCCTCTGCTCTGACCAGTTTGCCTGTCCCTGCTAAAAAGATAACATTACCACAGCATGATGCTGCCATCGTCATCATGTATCAGCAGATAGTGTTCTTTTCCTCAACTGTATTCTTGACCTCTCTGGTGTGGTCCCGGATTTACACAGGGATGAAATTACACACAGGTGGACTAAGCTACCTAATGGATAACTAGCTACCCATTAGGTAGCAGCCTAACTGTCAATGATGGCACCAGAATATGGGTATCAGAATCGGTAGTATTTGCAAGTTACTGTATCCGCTTTAAACATAGAGTCTCACTACAGGACCACCTGCGCCGCAGAAAAGCAATTTTTTTCTCTGCTTGTGAAGCCAAAATGTCTACGGTATAGCTACTGCAACACAGTGAAGATAAAATATTAATCAGCAAATAAAAAACTCGTATTTAAGGCGAAGCACACCAAACAGTATTTGATATCATAATGCAATCCCCCCCACATGTCATTATCACCATAAAATTTCACATTTGTTAAAAAAAAACAACAACAAAAACACCCTCACCTGCGCGGGGTTGATTGATGGAAACGACAGTTTTTGGTCACGTGACATGCACCGTCCAAACAGAACCTCGATGCAATTTGCACGCGAGTGACAAAAAAACCCCTCAATATCTTCACTGGAAATATGTCTCGAAGACAGATTTATTACTCGGACAGGTACAGTGACGACCAGTATGAATACAGGTGAGCAGCCATCTCTCAGCCTGTTTACTGTCAGTGATTAACGCAACCAAGTGATGTCATTCTATTAAGAAACACGTTTAACTGTTCAAAAATGTCTTATTTTTTTTAACTCACCTGTATTAAAACTTTGACCGGTGTGCCACATTAATGGGGCAATTGTGTGTTTTGGGGGGTTTAAAACTTGAATTAACGCACATCCAGCGATTCTTGAGAAGTGGGACAAAATGGGTTTAAATTTTCCCTATTTTTTTTTATTATTATTCCTCAAGTTTATGTATACAAATATGACAAATAATGTTTTGGAAATGTAAAGATGCTACGGTGCAGGTTCCTAGTTGCAACATTTTTTTTTAAATAAAATTTTTAATGGACCTGACCCAGAACTTTGTCATCACCGTCTGACAAAAATAAATATAAAATAATTTTTGTATGAGCTTATTAGTAATATTTTTACTCAGTTTTCCAGACAAATGCTTCTCAAGACACAAAAGAAATATTATTTAAAACAAAAAACAACATGAAGTCCGTCTGAAGGAGTTGACGCAGAATTGATGGTGGTGACAATCTAGTGAGTAAAAAGAAATACTTGATACACGTGAAGCAATGCCATTTATGTAAAATACATTAAAATGAATTAACTGCACATTTCAGTGAGATTTGTCAACACTATCACTGAAAGAGTCACACTGATGGAGTTGACATCTGACGGAGTTGACGAAATGCCAAACTACCTCAATTTATATGATGTTATTCTGAATGAGGCCAGATTGATGCTCATCAGGTCCATTAAATCTTTACAGTGTACTAAAATTAAGCATTTATTTCACAAAATGTCATCAAAGTTTTGTAAATTGTCAATTATGGTGTTGACACATCATTATTGTGACGAACAATTTAGGAATAAAAGAAGAAATAACATAAGCTAACTAGAGCTGCCTAGCACTCTTAGCAAAAGAAGAGAAAGAAAAAGGTCATGGGGTCCTCAGAAGTTCTGATGCCCCCCAATAATGCCAGATTTTTTTTTTACATCCTTTTTATGTCTGACGGCGTTGACAAAAACTTGGGACAAATTTCAATTGAATTGGAAAATATATAAAAATGATTTTTAATTCAATTTATTGATACTTTAATAATTATTTATTTGAATATTTATACTTGATTGTCATAATATATCATCTTAGTATTCCTATAATTGTTTTAAACTATTATAATGTTTTGAGTTCTGCTCCAGGACAAGGGATTTTAAAGACACCATCCACCTACTACAATGTTTCAAATACAAAATATTCAGCAAACAGGCAAACATACATTGTTGTGCTCACATGGCCCAGGTTCGTTTAGTCAGATATTTAAAAAAAATAAATTAATTAAAAATATATATATAGTGTGTGTGTGTATAAATATGTGTGTGTATATGTATTTTTTTTCCTAATACAACCCCAAGTCAGAAAATTGTTTTAAAAGAAAATATAACAAATCCACATTTTTAAGTAGAAGCTCTCAGACTGGACAGATTTGAATAAAATATATATTTTTATTACTTTTCATGACATTAAGGAAATTAGTTGTTTTATTAAAAGTAATAGTCTTTTTCTCTTGCTTAGGCATGTTGTTCTACCTCAGGAAATGGCTAAGTATGTCCCAAAATCCCACTTGATGTCTGAAGATGAGTGGAGACAGCTGGGAGTGCAGCAGTCCAAAGGTTGGATCCACTACATGATACACGAACCAGGTACGTGAACAAAACAATTTAAGGTTTAAGGTTAGCCTACCTTGGAACTGGAAAAAGCTTTCTTCGTTAAATTAGTATAGAAATTAATTATACTGTTACCTAGTTATGTAAAGTTTTCATCAAATTTTTTTTCAGAGCCTCATGTCCTACTGTTTAGAAGACCTCTACCAAAACACTGACCCAATCCTACCACTTCTCATTGGGAAGTCGTACTGTGAGTGATGGTTACCCTTTCGCTGCTTAAACAGTTAAAAATAAATATTCTTTGTAAGTTTCCTCGTGTTTCAGGGACTTGCAATTAGCAACAATTGCTTCATTCAGCTAGAAGAAAAAAAGCCGACTTGTGATGTTTATCAAAAAGCAATTTGGTTGTAAAGAAATAATGCAAGGGAACACATGACCAGTGGAAAGATTGCTGTGTAGCTAAATATTTGTATGTGAACCCTCTAGAAGAATGCTTAAAGCATTGTGCTGCTGTCATACAGTTTCAGTTTTTCCATGTTTTCTTTGCTTACAGCATTTTCCCCTTTTGGTTGTAGTTTCTTTTTGTGGACACAAGAGGGTGCTATTATCTTGTTTAAAATTCAAATGGAAACATCTTCAACAGCAACTTATTCAAAGGTATTGTCCAGGTCAACTGCATTTCTTTTTCCCAGATGCACTTCAGCTCAATACAAAGTTTCTAATGTGAAAAACGACAATAAAGCCTCACCACAAAGTATTTTCCCATTATGGAATAGTCATCAGTCTTTAAATCTATAATCCATTTCTTTAATAATCAGCATCTGTTTTGCCAATTAGATTCTAGGAAACAGTTGTCCTGTTCCAATGCTGTAATAGATCTACAAGAAGAAGTCCTTGGGTAATAAATTATTCAGGTGGAAGAAAATGCTTTTTGTGGAAAATGCTGATGTGGTACACTGTGATTCAGCAGAGTTGGAACTTGCAGAGCTGCAGGATTCATTCAAAAAAGTACCACTGTCGCAATATTTCAGTGCACAATTACAAGTAAAAGTTTCTCTTTTTTAAAAAACCCCAACTTTGATAGATTATATTATAAAATGGTGAATACTAATGCAGCATTAGTGTTAATTACATTATATAAATCTGCTCAGTGAGGTAAAAAAAAATAAAAAATCCAGACCTCAGCAGGACTAATCCAAAACATGCACAAAAACATTCTATTAAAGTACTGTATAATAAAGTTTAGATAGCCTTATGCCTAAGGTGCCTTGCAACAATATGTATACTCCATTCAGTGTTTTGTTCTAAGGTAAAAACGAACTTCATTGGGTTTTTACAGTATAAGCCTTTGTTGTGTAGTATGCATTTGTTTTAGGAGTATAAAAACTACTGGTTTTCAGGAATACTGAAAACCAGTAGTTGCTCAACATGATCCATTCAATACAAATCAGAAAGGAATAAAACAATTCATTTCAAGACTAAAACCATACGTTTCTTTAAAAAAAAGCAATAAGTGGTAAACACACTGAACTTTGGCAGTTGAATGTTTACATTTATATTGGTATTGTGAATATTATAATAAAGTATTGTTTGATTCAAGTAAATAATTAAGCTAACGTAAGCATAAGACATATTGCAATAAAACTATGACCATAGATGGCAAATTTCTTATCTCAGTTTGATCCTAGTTGAGGCTTGAATAACTTAGTATATTTTAAGTAAAAATTCTGTAAGATAGCCTTGAGGAGTGAAACTGGTTCTTTAAGGAAGTTAAGAGGCAAAACTTTGAATATCATCACACTATAACTGGGTTAAACAGAGACACTGACCCACAGAATCTGATAAACTTCAAAAAGACGTTTGCCGTTTCCCCACAAGCACTGCTTCAAAATGGCAGTCTGTGAATGCAGCAAAAAATCCAGTACAAGCTTTCTTAGACTGACGGAGTCAGTGGGCTTTAATCCTTCCAGTTTGGATGGAGTCCAACAACCATCACAGCAGCCATGTGAAGTCTGCACCTGCTGGGTGCAAGAGCTGTGAATTCTTCATGTCATGGTCCATCAAACTCTTGTGTAAGTGGTGACACTGAAACATTTTACTTGTGTTTGTGAAATGTTCAGTGTCAGAGGAGTGGTCCAGCTGGACTCAGAGGCCAGTGCACAACCAGAATGAACACGTGCTCACCCAGTTGTGTGGCCATCACAGCTTTCCTGCAGAGGAAAGAGCAGAGATTATAAAGAAGCAAAGAAGTGAAAAAATAAATAACTAAAAAATGCAAGGCAAGCATTTCTGTGGATTATGTGCTTAATGATCATAAAAGCATACAATCTAAAAGAAGTAGATGGTTCTCATCTAAAATCTAAGCTTTGAATTGGTCATCACATTTTATTTTTAAAAACCTCAAAAGACAATCATGATATATTTGCATTTAATCCAATTAGAAGTTTCGATGTGGTTAAAACAATTTGAAATAAAATTGATGAGGATATTTTGTTATGTAGCTCTTCATAGTCTGATTTATTGAGACTGTTGCTTTCTTACATTTGTACTTTTTTTTTTTTTACCATTAGAGACAAGCAAATATATTTTTCATCAAAGTATTGCCCTATCAGTGGCAATACTCATAACCTTGTTTGAACCTTCACCATAAGTAAAGGAGGACAACAGCTATTATTGAGACTTGGTCACACTGAGATGTCAACTTTAAAAAACTTATCGGTTACATTTAGTTTAAAGATATATTTTTCAATTGTACCAGCAATTGTGCCAATGGTGAGAAGTGAAAGCAAAATATTTTTCTTGGTTTATTTTTTTCCACCAGAAGAAATATCCTCAAATCATGCCACTGGAATAAAAAAGAATTTCATCTTGAAATACTGGTTCGAATGAAGTGAAATATTTAGACAAAGCGGCTTTTGAAGAATATGAGACGAAAAACACTCCACTGTGTGACCTACCCAGGCTTTTTCCCATCTTTTCAGCAGCTGCTCATGCTCTGTAAGCGCACCTCTCCATTGGTTCAGATCCCTGGATGGAATGTTTTCATCTGTCAAACAACAACATCCTTCATGGATTTAAACATCAAGCGTCGCCCTATCAGTGGCAATACTCACAACCAACCAGGGCAAATCCCTCATACATGACCACTTCACAGCAGTTTAACGTTTTTACTCAAATCCACACAACCATAATACCTCCAGTAGTGAGATGGAGGTCAATGTCAGATGTGTCACTTCCTGTGCTGGCTTCAGCAACACAGCGATAACGGGCTTCCTTGATCAGCGGCCCCCCTCTAAGCCAGCTGCTCACCAGCACCTCCCTCTGGCCCAGTGGCCTTCGGTACTCCATTATTGGGGTGTCCACACTGTACCCATTTATTAGCCAATGAATATGGATGTCGCTTGGACCTGCGGAACAGAACGGGACTTCTTGTTGACTCCTGATTGTTGAGACCCGGGCGTGGAGAACATGGTGCTTTCCGTTGGTACATTCACATGAGGAAATCAGTTTGTAGAGGTGCAAGCAGTCATGCAGCAGTAACAGATTCCATCACATCTGATTTTGTTTTGTATCAACAGTGATCATGCAAACAGTTCAGCATGCCAGAAAAAAAAAGTTTAATTTACGACATTAAGAAAAAGCTTTCCTTAAACCTTATCTATTCATTGCCATCTTGTAAAGTTTGTACATTGAGAGTCTGAAAGAAAACATTGGACATTCAGAAAATAGTTTTTGATGCCTGATAAACTATCGCCAACCAGGATGACTGTTTAAAACCTTTTCTCGATTGTAGAATGATGTTTCCATATCAGCTCTATGTTGGCGTGTAACCCAGCCTCTGAGGATTGCACGCAAGTAAAACAGTAAAATTAAATTTTGAAGTTTGGCATGCATTTGATTTAACCCCCTCCAAACTCCTCAGTGCTGCCATAGATCTGACTTAAGAGTTGCAAAACAAAAACTCTAGCTGAATTGAAGTTGTATGAAGTCCAGTTAGTTCAACACCAGCAATGTAGAAGATACAAACATCTGAAGGAAGGAGCTCTGGTCAAATAAGACCAAATTTGAGCCTTTTCACCGACATACAAAATGCCAAGTTGGGCAGAAAGCCGACATCACACCAAAACCACCATTCCACCTGTAAAACATGGTAATGGCAACACCATGCTGTGGGGTTAACCTTCAGTAGCAAAGACAAGGAAGCTGGACAGAGTTAATGACAAGATGGATCAAGATACATACAAGGTGAACCTGGAAACCTTTTAGACTAGAGACTGGGATGGAGACAAAATTTATAGCAGGATGAGCATAAAGATCCAAATAAAGGGAGTTTAGATCAAAAGCACACTGGCTGTATTTGAGTGGTCCAGTCAAAGTCCTGGGTTGAGTCCAAAATTGATGTTCAGGTTTTCTTTGTTATTAAATTGACAAGTTCAGTAAAAATTAATAAAAAATAAAACAAAAATATCAATCATTGATATGCAAAGTTCATAGATACCCCAAAACATACAACTAAGTGCAGCAGGAGGTGATTCCACAATAAATCAACTCTGGGGATCAAATGTAATCACGTGCCACAGCCTTCAGGTTATTATTCATAAATATTTTCCTTCCACTTGACATTAATGCTGTCTTTTGTTTTTGGTCAATAATAAAAGTCTCAGAATACATTGACATTTGTGGCTCAAACATGACAAAATGTGAAAAAGTAGTGGGAATGGATTACCTTTGAACAATAATGTACAATGATATTTTGTGTCATTTCTTTATTCAGATTCAGTTTAGAAAAAAAAGTTTTGAAATCATCTGACAAGGTTTATTTCACCCCTCTACAGTGAGCCCAACATCCCATGGATTTATGTACATAATCAACAACCATTTCCTATATATACAAATATTGACAAATATTTACAGGCACAAAAAAAATCAACAATTCTTCTGCAGACTTCTGCATGTTCCATGGAGACATTGTGAACAGTGCTCATCTTTAAATTTTACAAATTAAGACTGCCATTACACAGCAATTTATTAAAAAAATATATTTGTGCGAGTCAGTTGTAAAGAAGCTGACATTTTTGCAATGAATCCCTATTTTGTATTTTCATAAATTGATCCATCTTTGTGGTAATCCAGCAAATAAATCCAGAAACCCAAACACTCAGCTCTGTTAGTTCAGGATCGAGTAATGCCAACACACAATAGAACGGGGAGAAAAAGAATGTAAAACAAATGGTTAAATACACAAGGCATGGGTTTCAAAACCATGTCCCCCTGAGGGAGGGGGAGGTTTTTGGAGGCGTATGAGATAGGTCAGAGTCACAGGCAGCACTCACCCAGAGCGAGGCAGAAGAGCAGGAAGGCCTCCTGGGCGTGAACCCCCCAGGCCTGGTCCTTCAGGAGAGGAGGCAACAGTCTTACCTCTGCCTCCCGAGCCTCCACGCAGTGGGGCTTGGCGGGAGAAGAGGAGGAAGGGAGGGAAGAGCAAGAGCTACTTCCAGAGGATGACAGAGAAGATGAGGAGTCGATAGAGGAGGCTGTGAGAGGGAGTGGCGGAAAAGAAGAGAGCTTTGAGGAAAGTCTGAACACCGGATGGCAGGCAGAGAGAATAAAAAAGGGAGAGTGAGAGGTATAAAACTAGACGTTTTGCAATAAATAAAATACAAATGAAGGATTGAATTGCTGTTAATATTACCACAGATGTGTCATTTTAAATAATCTAAAATAGAATGTTTAATAAAATCATAATAAATATTAAACTTCAGATTGTTTCCAGGGCTCCAATGTCTTCTGCTCATACTGTACATTTTTATTACAGTAACACACCACATAAGGGAGACGGACTGATGAAGGTTAATACACAGGACAATCAGGAATGTCGACTTCACAGGTAAAGAGAAAAAGAAAATGTATATTTTTTTCATCTCAGCAGTGCCACTCATCAATAGTCCACAGTTCGATACATTCCAGCATTTCTCCACCAACCAAGATGTCCGACTGTTTTTCTATCTTCTGACGTATCGACTCTATGATACGTCACAAACCAGGTGGCGTGGCTGACAACACAGGGCAACACACAATCACACAGAACCTCCCTGAGAAATTACCACGACGATGAAGTTATACAAATGGATGCAAATGCTCCAAAGGACATTTTTATCCACTCAGGCTGAATAGAAATAGGATTCCAACTTGGAAAACATCACAATAACTTACCAATTTGGTAAATATTGTTTCCAATTTGGAATATAAGAAATAGCTTTTCTTGCTGGACTCAGCTGAAAGGATAGAAGCTCTAAATCAGACCACAAAAAGGGCAGAATATCTGGTCTTTTAGCTTCTTAGCATGGGCCAGTGACCGGCAGCCAGTATAAAGGCATGGCAAGAGTTCACAAAGTTAGACTTTTAAAATGAATCAAATTGTCAACATTACCAGAGTTTTTTCCAGATGCATAGAGCATTAAGTAATGGCAACAATCCTTCTCCTCCAAGTAGAGAAGGAGGAGGATTTCCCTCTCTTAATACACAAATTCAGCTGTTTGGAAACATTTCTAGTTGCGAAAAACACCACCCATTCCTCCATAAAGGGGTTAAAGACACTAGTTTAAAGCAACTATGGCTTAGCACCTACATTTCATACTGTTAAAACTGTACTACTCTCTCAGGAGCATAACGACCAAAAGGTTTAATATACTCCACAATAAATTTTGCAGTTATTCTATATTTTTGCTTAAGCCGTATGATAAATACATGTTAGTGCTTTTTATTTTAACAGGTAAATAAGTAAACGTTGCTTTGTTGTTTAAAATAAAATTAACTGGATCATGTTAGATATTTTGGGGGGGTTTATGCTAAATATGTCAATCTGTTTATTTTACTCAAGGTCATCATACTGGCCCATGCCTACTGCAGAAATAAGGAACATAGCCCTGGCGCACTTTCTACTCTAAACACTTAAATACACCACTGGTCTTCATCAGTAAGCGTCATCTTCATCCGCAAACTGGATGGACTGGGAGTCGCAGTCCACATCGAAAGGTTTCTCCTGGGAGGAGCTGTCGCCTCCAAAGTTGTGAGAAGGGAGGCGTCCGTTGCCGCACTCGGGTTCCGTCTCGTAGCCAGTGTCGCGCAGTGCCTGAAGGTTTTTGGTGGTTTGGCTGCCGTTCTGCGCGGGTTGTTCCGTCATGTTAATTTTGTCGGCAGCAGACGCTTCCATTAAACCCGCCTCACAGGCCCTGTACTCTGGCTGATGGGTACACTTGTTGCTCCCTAGCAGAGTGGCTCGCAGCCTGAGGCACGGGGCAGGGAGATACTGCATGTAGCAGTTGTACACCATCGCGGCTAAAAACAGGAGGAAGAACAGGAGAAAAAGAAAGAGGAGGGCCACGCTGTTGTTGTGTTGCAAATACTCCGCAGCAGGGTCCTGGCTGTCTGGACGAGGAATGACGGAGTTTGGGGGAAGGTTCCTGCTTGGCTGTAACCTGACTGTGCCACTGGACGGCAGGGTTAGTGATGGGTCAGTTTGGGGCGGGGTGGTGAGGAGGACTGTGGATGTGAAGCTGGCCGAAGTTAGTGGCTGTCTCTCTGTCTTACCATTACCTTCAGCTGGAAGCACGCTACTCGTCTCCTGGCTGCGGACTGTGGTGGCCACATGGTTTTTCTGGGCAGGGGGTCCGGGAGGAAGATCAAGCTTCAGTGTGTATCCAGCAAGAAGGTGGCTAAAGTTCTTCCCAGCAGCAGGAGCCCATTCCACAGACCAGCACTGGTAGTCACCCTGATCCTCGGGGGCCACGCTGTAAATGAGGAGCCCGTTTTCGCCGATGAAGTGGAAACGAGAGGCCTCGTCGAGAAGAGTGTTGTTTGATTTCCAAATTACATGAGCCAGGTTGGACTTCACCATGCAGGGAAGCTCAGCAGAGCTGCCTGGTTTCACTAATACTTTCTGATAGTCCTTGAAAGACACCGAAGACACTGAAAAGCAAACAAAAAGAAGTCACATTTGCATCTTCTGTTCTAGTGATCCTTCAAGTGGGAAATACTTTTCTCATACTTATGGCCTGTAAACAATATACTGTGTAGTAACCCTCTGTGTGCAGTCTGGCTCTTTGGGTGGAATGTGTGCACATCTTACCTGGAGGACACTCGTCTGCATCACCACTCAGACTCTGGATCAGCTTCCTGCAACACAAACAACCTCTGAGTTCAAACCATCACCAAACACTGAGAAGCAGGTAAAACAGGTCTGTCTCTTGAGACCTCTGGAAGTTCCCTTTTCACTGATGAGTGCAGTACAACTATGCAGAAAGATAGCGGTGATAAGGAGTGAATGTAGCCCATCAGGTTACCTGAGCTGCTCCTTTGGAGCATCAAGGATGCAGATACATGCGGCTGTGTTGGGGTCCCAGGCGCAGTAGGGGTCTCGAGCCAGGACACAGTCGTCACATGTAGAATACTTTCCACAGAAAGCTGTGGGGGACTGAATGACGCCAGAGTCCGACCCAGCATACACTGACTGTGTCTGGAAGCAATAAGTTTGTTCGTATGATATGCAAAGAAATTTATTCATAAACAAGATCTTATAATTCCCATTTTTCTGTGGGATTTAAAACTACAGACTATCAAAGAACTTATAAACTTGTCTTTATGTATCTGTACAAATAATGGCTTTATGACTTCCACAATCACCAAATGTTTCCAGCACACATTTTTTTTCCCTCAGACAAGACATAGGATCTTATCTGAAATTCACCTGAAATGTTTAACTTATATTTTTGGAGAACTAAAGAAGAAACAGACCTCTGAAGACAGCAGCAAGTTTTTTATGGGTTCAGAGTTCTTCAGAAGCTGGATCTCCTCCACAATATGGACATCTTCCTCAAACACCACAGACTTGTGCAGGACACCTTTATCTAAAGAAAAAAAACATTTAATTATCCAACAAGGCACACATGGGGAAAGTATTCTTCATTAGTTTAACATTTTAGCATAACAGAATTCATGCAAAGATCAAGCCATTTGCATGCAGTATTACAGCAGATAAGTTCTCACCTGTTCCGGTGAAGATTACATCATAAATGTTCCCATCAAGAGCATGGACCCTCTCTACTACAATCTGAGTGTAGTTGACGTCCTTGGTGATGAGTCGAGGTCTGTTGCCGATGGGCAGGACAGGGTCCTCCAGCAGCGGATGGTCCCGGACAAACTGAAGGGTTTTGTCTGGAAGGTGGAGTGAGCTGCTGATGTTTTTTTGACGCAGTTGGTTGCTAATACACTGGTGTTGTGGGGGGGAAAAGGACAAATTAAAGTCAGACAGATACAGATTCTGTATCAAATACTTGATACAGAATCTTGAAGTATTCAGAGCACTTATTCATTGCGCCCTCTCACATTTCAGACCACAAACTTTAATGGGATTTTACACAGTAGACCAACATAAACTAGAGCTTAATTATTCTGCTCTGGACTTTTATTTAGGAGAATTAAAAGCCCGCTACACTTTTCAGTTTCCTTTTGTAAATACTTGACATTTATCATTTTCTGTCCCCTTCACAATTGTGTGTTGGCATATCGCATAAAACACACTGAGCTTTGTGGTTGTAATGTGCTATGAGTTGCGCAAAACATGTGAGTTGATAGTTGACAGGCACTCACTGCACCAGGACGGGGAGTCGGAGGGATGCCGTTATACCGCACCCACTTTGTGTGGGACTGCTCCACTGTGGCCTTCTGCATATACTTCCCCTTAGAGAAGACTTCCTCCACAGCTGTCATGTTGTAGGCACACACCGCTGACAAACCCACATTTCCCCTACGGCAGTAAAACACACAGTTAGACAACAAGGAGACGAAAGAAACAGAAGGATAAAATTTAAATAAAACATCCGTATTTATGGATTGTTACATAGATGAAGGTTAGAGAAATCACTGACCACTGAGAAGTGAAGACACCATAGAAGACTGTGTCTCTCCAGTCTCTCCCCTTCAGGATGAAAACATCATGGACCACATTGAAAACGAAGTTGAGCTCCGGCATGGAGCACACCAGCTTGGCTTTCAGAAAGGAGGTCCATTTCTTCTGCAGAGTACGCTCTCCTCCAAGGTCACCCTGGAAACGGATATTAAAAAGACCATGTGTAAAAAACAAAGAGGAAGAAGTCATATTGAAAATCTTAAGGTAGGTTAATGTGCAAAAGGGACATCAAAATCCACTAATTTTCCTTTTATTAGCTTATAATATGGATTATTCTTCTGGCCTTTCTAATAAACTAATTACCAAAAGACTATATAGCACCACTATAGTTTGGCTTATAAATACCATTAAGATGTTTGAATTAGAAACCACACATTTGGCAGAAACTAAGAAAAAATTAAAGACTGACTTGTTTGTCTTTAAAAAGTCCTTCAGTTATGTTCCACAAAAATACTGGATATCTTTCTATAAAACTTCACTGAAGAAGAACCCATTTCGATCTTTGCCATGGTTCCACCTTTAAAAATGACCAAGGTGGTAAACCAAAACCTCTCTCATGTACTGCGAGAAACAAACTGCTAGTTATAATCTTCAAACAACACATCTTCGTCATTTTAGAGTTTTGTGGAAAGAGCAAGAATTGAACTGATAGATTTTGGTGGATTGTGTTCAAGTCTTTAGCAAAGTTATATTCGAATTCTTACACATCAGTCATAATAAGCTAATGTCTACTGGTAGTTTGTTGTCTAACAAATGTTGCACAACTCCAATAGTCACTCTTATTGACTAGAAGTCTTTACAAAAGAAATTAAGATTTGAACAAAACATCAGAAAACATACAGAAGATTGGAATCTGAGAACAATCCATAAACAACAACAACATGGAAACGGGGATAAAAGAAGCATGCTGCAGGTACGAGCAGATGGTGCACAGCGTCTGCTGACCTTACAGACGCGAGCCACCCTGGGAATGAGCAGCTTGCCAAAGAACTCGTACTCCACTGACACTTCGGTGAAGAAGTAATAGATTTTGTCGTCTTCGTCGTCTCCTCTGTGCTTCTCGGCCCTGATCACGTCTGCAAAGACGAAGCTGGGCTCTGAAATGAGCACACATGGAGAGGACAGATAAATACGCTGGTGATGCAAGAGGTTCAGCCCAATATAAAAATCCTTTTTACAGCTCATATATCTACAGAAAAATTCTACACATCAACCCTGAATTGATGTTTAGAATTGAGCTGTTTAATACATAGCATGCACAGTTTATTTTAGATTGCAGGAGTTTACAGTTTGGAGATAATGAGACCAAGATAGATTCTCCATTTCTAACCCCCACCTAGATATTGAGCACATATGCTATACAGTTACTGTATTAAAATACTTTTATTCGTTGTATGTTATATTCAAATTCTCAGAAGTCAATTCTAAGTCATAACATCAAAATTAACAGGAATTAAGGCATGAAACTATCACTGTGTGTACACGCACGGTTCCCTTTTTGAAGCGAGTTCCTGATCATTTAATGATATTTTAATTTACTGAGTTGTAGGTGTGAACATGTTCTTCATATATTTGGTCTGAGAAGTAAGCTACCACACAGAAACCAGACTTTGCCAGAAATGTGTAACTTGGGGAAACTAAACATGAACTTTCAGATCAAAATTCCATAAGGTGCATAAATGATCATCAAAGAAAAACAACATATCTACAACAAAACATGGTGAAGGCAGCATCATCCTCAGGAATGTATTTTTTTTTCCTGCATCATTAGTGGCCCATCATAAATCCAAATCTACAAGAGAATGACTTTCCCAGAACAAGTTTAAGTTCTAGATAGGCCCAGCCAAAGTCTAGAACTGAATTAGACAGAAAATATCTAGGGTTGCCAGAGAAGTAACCCCAGACATCTCTTGTATACAAGAGATGTCTTTAATCTGATACATTTGGGCAACTATTGTGATGGAGAGTGGGTAAATACTGATTGTGATCTAATTTTTAATATCATATAAAGCTCACATTTAGCAATCACCTATGGGTCAGAAACATGTTAGTAATCCTAAAACACAACGAGCTTTGATCTGCAGAGGGTTCTTCCCCAAAACAGACCCATTTACATTTGGCCTGCCGTCAGGGTTGTTGCGGGTTTGTGGTCCAACGGCAGCAGTGACATTTTAACAGACTAGTGTCTGAGTAAAAATGAGAAGCTGCGAGTTGCATGTTCTGTATACAGAAAAACTAAAATCAGTCACAATGTGAATGTGTGGGAAGGTGGCAAAAAAATGCCAAACCTATATTTGTCCCGGTCAGGCAGCATTTTGAAGCATTTTTCAGCTGGATAAACCACCTGTGAAATATGGTCCAAACTCACCATTAAGCCATGATGTGGAGTACTCTGTCCTCAGCAGGGAATGGGATGGGGAATATCTGGAAATAATCGGTTCACTGCCTAAGAAGTTATAAGCTGTTCCAGAATAAAGGTCTCCATCTGATGGGAGAATGAAGCCAAGTCAGTTTTCCCTCGCCATGACAAGAGATTACTACAGATTATTATCCATTTTAATGCAGGGCCTTCAACCAAAAGAGCTCTTTGTGAAATGAGCCGAAGCTGGCCTCAACTTACCGACCATGACGGCGGTAAAGCTCTGCGAAGGATCAAACGAACACTTTCCTCTGCCATCTTCAGGTCGACCCTCCAAAGAAAAGTCTGTAAGAGTCTGAAACAAACAAGATCATATAAAGTAATGCTGCTGATTAGTGGGTGCATGCATTGTGGCATTCGCAGTTAAAGTGTAATGAACCATTAGCCTACCAAGTAATCACACTGAGGCTGGAAGGCATGTGTGCCACAGATGTAAAGCCGCTTGTCATCCACTATTTGGAGCACTCGAATGTAGTTGGGACATTCCCTCTGAATTGGAACAGGACAGTTTTATTTAAAATCTTGAATTGTACATCATAGATTCAGACAGAAAAAGCTTGTGTGAAACAAGCGGAAAAGGTATTTATTTAGCGAACCTCTCTTGATTTTCCTTTACGTGTGCACATCTCCATGAGATGTTCTGCAACTTTCCACTGAACCTGTAAATCAAACATGACAACTTAAATTTTTAAAGATATTCCCTATTCTGTGATAGCACCATTATTCCCATTCTTTCACCTTTTGGTTCCTGACTGTCACATTCCTCTTACTGAGTTCAAAAATGGCGTCCCTTGCTCCCACATATAGAGCATCTCTTTCCTCACTCAGCAGTAGCGTTGAGTAGTTAAAGATGCCAGGCTCTGAAAACTCAAGGAGGTCCAAATCTGAGGAGAATAATGTTTGGTGATGAGACCACATTTACAGCTAAAAAAATCACCAATAGCTCTACATTAAACCATGTAAAGTTTAAATTAAGCTGCTCATTATACATTTAGATCAGCATTTTTGAAGCTGTCAGTACAATACAGGAGATTCAATTCATGGTGTTTGATTTGAGGACTAATTTTAAATCAACTGAAATAAAACGCTGGTCTTAATTCTCATCTAAGCAGCTCATGCAAGTTAGATGAATAGAAAGTTCCTGTTAAAAGTATTCAAACTCTTTGTGATTGTAATGTGACAAACGTTGTATTGAGATTTTATGTGATAGACCAAGACAATATGTTTAGTTTGTTAGATTTCGTTAATGGGAAGGTAAAGAATGCAACAAATTTTTTTTTAAAAAATCACTAATTCAAATCTGAAAACTGTAACATGCATTATATAATCAGCCCCTTTTAATAAGATGCCGCTAAAGTCTCTTACTACTGGTGGTTTTAACTTCAAATGCAGGTCACAAACAAAATAAATAGCCTCAACAGGCGACTAAATGCAGCTGCGTGACAGAAGAGTTTAAAGAGGAGTCACTCTTGCTGTTCTCATTCGGTGACCGAGTTACCTCAACTATTTCTGTAGCTAGCAATGAGAACTTTTTCTTCATAGAATCATTCACCTAATTTAAGACTGGAGCTACTTTATCCTGATAGAATTAGATAACAGGTGAAACTAAATGTACTATTGTGAACATGAGACACTGAGTTGAAAGAGTTTGACACATAAAGACCGTGTGAACGCTCTGTTCCTCCTGCACTGCGCTCTCCTCCAGCAGAGCCAGTGAACTTTATATCTGTGACTCATGTTTCTTGTTTAGAGATTGAGTAAAGATATTGACTCACTGTGAGAAATACTACTTCTCACTGAGATGGCTTTTATAGAAAAGTGAGGGGGTTTTTTTGCCAAAAATTAAGGAATCGGAGACATATTTCTAAATCTAGAAGTAAAAGATGAAAATGTGTACACATCTTTCACTTCAGCGTCCCTTCAGTATCAGTATTATTTTTTTCTACTCCTTCAGGTTATCTGCAGCTTTCTCTCTTAATGCAGCTGGTAGATTTACTGCTTTTAATCAAGTCAGAATATTTACTGCAAGTAGCTTTACCTTGGCGTTTCCAGGAAGTTCGGGGAAGACTGTGTGGTCCGTGGGTTGAAACCTCCAGGAGGAGCCCCAGAAAAACTCCCAGCACTCCAAATCCCATATTGGACTCTGAAAGCTTTGGAACTGTGAAGTTTCCCCTAGAAGAGCACAACAAGAACAACTCAAAGTCAATGAACTGAAACCTTCATCTGCTTTCCTCGTCTCAGAGATCTAAAATTTGTTAAATGGAGTGATGTCGTGCAGTGGAAACTGACAATTAGGGGAACCAACTTTAAGTTCTCGAAAGTAGACTCATCCTGTTTCAGTAAAAAATGTGCATACTGAATGTCATGTAAATTAGAATAAACTCTGCAATGAATCAGAGCCCAGCAGAAGAACTGCAACAGTCAATCAATAAGTTTCTTCTAAAACACAGACGGCAATCGCCTACTCCTCTATTTTCTGTGTTCAGTTCTTGGGGTCATGAGTCATACAGATCTCAGGACAATTCAGACAGGCAGAAAATGAGAAATTAACAGAAATGCTCCAGCTATGGTTTAAGAGGATTTGCTGCTTTTCTAAAGACCAAGATAAACAAAATATGTATTTTTGGGCTGTTTGTCTGAGAAAATGAGCTAATTCATGAGGTCCTGGTAATTTTGGCTTTTCTACATTTTGAACCTTAGTCATTTAGATAATTTACCATCTGTCAAGCAAGACATGTCATCATCACTTTGCAAACCAATAATTTAAAGTAATGTTCTGCAGTTTATTCATTCAGCTCTACAGAAATGTGGTTATGGAACTCTGCCAGCAGGGGGTAATTTCAAATCAATGTGTGTTATGTACGATGTGCATTTATCCCCCTAACTCAAAAAATACAAACAAGCTGTTAAAGCATAAAACTATTATTTATAAGTACAAGCTATGACAGTATGGTTTAAAATTGGTTATTTACAAATGCAAAACAGATGGATGAAACAAATTGGCAATATCTAGGTATGAAACGGGGAAGCTACAAATTTGTAAAGGGGCAAAATTACTTGGAGTCAGACATTTAGATAAAGATTTTATGCCATTTCTGAATAATTAAACTTAATCTTGGAGGAAGCACCGAGATCAAGGCAGGGGTCCTAAAACCTTTAGGGACGCCGTTCCTACTTGGATATGGATTGCTGGAAAGACCAAGAAACGTATATAATGTTCAAACCTTTTGAAATATTAAATTACACAGCTTCAGGTGCCAAAAACCTGATCAGTCAATCAATAAGTTTCAGAAATTCATTTTGTTTTGTCTGGTTTTCCCTCCACCTTTTTGCCTCTTTTCATCCACAAGACCTAAAATGATCACATCCAATCAGAAATAAACTTATAATATAAATTTGTTGTGTATGTTTAATTTCTGTCAACAACATGGGTATAAACCTTTCACCTCGCAGAAAGGATATTACACCTGTTACCGCTCTGAGGATGGGGGAAAAAAAAAAAAACTTGATCTGCTTGCCTCCGGTGATGACGATAATAACCAAAGCCTTCATGACAGAGCTGCTGATATCCATCCATTATCAGACAATGGTGTACTTTTCCATTTGTCAATATGATGGATGACTATGACTTGTCCTCTGTCTTTCCTAGAGAAGTGCATGATAAAGACTTGATGAAGCTGATTTGTCCCATTTATGCAGGTACCCATTTTATCTAGACCGTCCTCACGTGGCTGATGTTCTGATAGTTTATCAAACCAGTTCTAATGCTTATAACAGCTGGTTTTTAACAGCTTACAACATTTGATAAAAGTTTTCTTATTGAAAAAATGGCTAAAATACAGCAGAATAAGTAATTAACAATATTTGCATTGGCTTGGTCTTTATCTCGATTGTTTAATTTTTGGAAACTCTGAAAAATTACAATGTTCCTAGTAGGGGTGTCACTCATACATCGCAGATGACAAAAGCTAAAAATGGGATAAGTTACACGGCTTACTCTAATGGTGATCTAAAAACAAAAAAGCAGTAAAGCTGAATTAAAATAATATGTTGGGTTTATTTCAAGTGGGACAGGATCTGGGTCAGGCTAGGTTGGACTTTGTAGGCCTGATCAATTTCCCCCCCTCCTCTCGACAACTCGGATGAGCACAGAGAGCAGTCTGCTTGTTTGGTATCCTCTGTGTTTACCTTGAAATATCTCCAAAGTACAGACTTTTTTTTTTTGGAGGATCAACAAATAACTTATTGGTGTGTTATCACCACCACTTAGTATGAAGTGTGGTTTATCCTTTGAGTTGCACCGCCACCCAGCCCTTGAGAAAAATCCAGCAGAAAAGTGGTATCGGTTTGTAGTATCGGCTTGCTTTACAAGTACAAGTACTTGACACTGGTATTGGGACACCACTAGTTTCTAGTCAGAAGTTTCAAATAAAATCTTTGGCAAACAAAGAAGCAGCTTTAAAACATTAGTAAAGTATTGCAATAAATCTCTAAATCTGCTCTAAGTCCTGTCTCTAAATGTGGCCAGATTTATTGCAGTTTGAGAAAAGAAAGGCAGAGTACCCAAATTTATCTCAAAGGTCAGTTTTCACTACACTCAGCTCAATTCATTGTGACTCACGCAGAAGACCAATTACCTCCTTTCACTCAATTATTGTTGACACTGAAAAGGCTTCAGCTGGGAGGGTGATTAAATGACATAATTCAATTGTAAAGCTTATGTGCTTCCTTTCTGCGGATCCAGTCATGTGAGAGCTGCTGTGTTAAAGTCTCGTACCCTGGTTTGTGTCTCATTTAAACACAGGATGTTGGCCTTTAGGGAGCCATGTGCATCCGGTGTCTTATGAAAGAAGGTTTTAGTGGCCGCAATGAGAAAAGGGCAAGTTCCAAGCTCTGTGCACGCTTCACCTCTGAGTAAGTAATGCAATCCCGCACTAAGCAGGTTATTCTGGTTTTATATCACTACACAATTGAAAGAATGTAAAGTACCAGCAAGAAAACTGCAAAATGGTTGGACCAGTCACAAAACAAATGTGCTTCACCAAGAAGCACAAATGAAGCCATAAAAAAAATAAACTAGAGATGTAGCAAGAAACTGACTGATTACAGGCTCTCCAGGTTCCTCCCACAATTAAAAAAAAAAAAACACGACAGGAATTGGTCTCTTTAATCTGTCCTTAAGAGTGAAGGTGTGCACGCTTGGTTGTTTGTTTTGTGTTGCCTTGTGATTGGCTGGCAACATGCCCAGCGTGTACCCATCTCACGCCAGAGGACCACTTCAGATAGGCACCCAACAAAACTGCAAGAATAACAGACAAAGGCTGAATGTTCAGATGCGTCTCCAATTCATTCAGGCTGTGAGAGTGTAAGGCTTTCAGCGAATGATGGGAAGGAAAACTACAAAATTGCTTCCTTGAAGTCAGTCATGGATCATGCTGGATTTAGAGAAGTTTAACATTTAGGAAACAGGATCTGTATTTTTGCATCAAGCCGTATGTTCTTGTAATACTAGCTACATTAATCAGACATAAGATAGTAATAAATTTTGCTCCCAATATAGTAATAAATATCAGTGCAGAAAACCCCCCGTCACCACCAGTTTGCACCTTTGTTCCTATTTCCATTTTAAAAGCTACTTTCAGTCAATAGTCCCCAAATGAAGTCTTATTGCTACTTTTAAAAGCTCATTTTCAAATAAACATTAAAATTATGTTCTTTTATTTTATTATAGTTCTAAAAGACAAATAAAATCAGCTATAATTGATACTGGCAGGTGAAGGGTTAGCAAAAAACCAGGGATTAGAATATTATCAACTAAATTCTAACGTCTAGAAATACCACAAACACTGAATGGTATTTAGCTAGCGCACAGTTACTTGTAATAAAAAAATTTCTCATTTAGAGTTACTGAATAAATTAAAGAACACAACAAATAAATCATTGTTGATTGCTTTTTAATGACCTGGTGCCCCTACTGTGGCTCATTAAGCTCAAATTTAGGTTAGTAGTCCGTCCCACAGCAGTTTGGGGGGGGGGATGTATCATATGGCATGGCAGTACGTAAAATCAGTCAGGCTCAATCCAATATGAGACAAAGAAGGGAAATTATAATTGATTATTGATCCATTTCTAAATGAGAACAACAAGGTCTTCAGGCCATAACCTTTACCAACACTGAACCTCCCACCCTTCAGAAATTTCACAAACAAAATCTGCTAGAGCTGGGATTCCATCCCAGCTTCAGGCTCAACCATGGACTCCATTCTGCTAAACGGGGGGAGTCAAACACACAAGCATCCATTGTTTGCAGAAGATGAGGGGAGCCTCCACTCGACTCCATTCCACCCTGCCTCACATCCGCGTCATCACTGAGGAGTAGTTGACAATGAATAGAGAGAAAGGCTTTACCTCCCCCTCGAACTCCTTTCAGTTCTTTTGCTGCCTTGCCAGCCTAAATGCCAGGACAGCTTACCCATAAGCTAGGGCCCCCCAAGGCAAGCGGGACTTTTTAAATATCACACAAGTCCATGAGATCTGAGTACAGGGTGAAAATCTCAGATGATCACAGCAGAAACACTGAAGACATGACAGAGAGCTCAGGCAGACAATATTTTCTGTGTTTGTGCTTGGAGATAAAAAATAAAATAAAAAAAAATCCCCTTTGGGCACATTCCATAAGGGACAGTTTCCCACTAGACTCAATCATCTATTTGAACTCATGATGGCCTCCATCATTCCTGCCACTCTCACCCCCATTTAGGGCGAACCCCGGGCTTCAGAACTGTTTGAGACTCAGTGTTACAGTAGCAGAAAGAGCACACACTCATGAGTCAATGCTGCTAAGAAATGTAGGAGTGTCCATAGTGGCCTGGGGATATTTAAGACTGTAACCATGCTGGCTGGTCTCTTTGAGCCCTTTGTGTTTCCAGCTCAGCTCTGCTGACTGGGCAGAGAGCGGACACCTGTTCGGGGCCTTGAAGTTCCCAGCACTGTGCTGTTAGCTGGCTGCAGACACTGGCAGGCCGTCCAACAAGTTCAGGAAAGAAGAAACAAGAAGTGAGAGCTTATCTGAGCGCTTGAGTCTTGGCCATTTTTTCTTACATTGGTGCCATTGCTACTTGACTAAAGTAGCTGGCTGGGAATAAGTAAAAATAATAATAATAATAATAATAATAATAATAATAATAAAAACTCCAGGCCTCCAAGTTGTACTGCTCTCCTTTTCCATTTGTTTTAAGACTAAAATGTACCAAGTGCTGATTTTTGGATTGGATCTAAATCTACCTAGACTGTAAATAAGTATTTTAAGAAGTAGCCAAAATAAAAAAATAAGGTTGGATACTTTAAGGTAAGCAGTTTCTTAAGAAAAAATAAATAAACTTCAGCAAACATTAGAGCATTCAGAGCCTCCTGAAAGTATTTGTACTCCTTGAACCTTTCCACTTTGTTTCACATTTTAGCAACAAACTATATTTTATTGGTATTGTAAATGATAGACCAACACAAAGCAGAGAAGAATATTTCTGAATAAAGTTCAGGTTGGCTCACAAGATGGATCAGGTAACAAAGGTCATCAGGTCGAGAGAGAGAAAATCTGGGTTAGAAAAAGAGAACATGAGCAAAACGCCAACCCTGCATGTCTCCCTGAAATCTTCAACCCCTCTCAGTGAAACATGGTGGCAGCAACATGATGTGGGGCTCATTTATTTAGCAGGGATGTGGAACAAGACCAGAATGGATGAAAAGATAAGCAAAGCTGAAAACAGAAATACTAGAAAGTGGCTTGCTCAAGAAGACAATGACTTAGAAGGATGGAGCAAGTGTTCAAACCAGCAACTCACCTGTCAACCTGCTTCCAAACATGAAATTAACACAATGTTAAATGTTTTAAATGCCAGTGAAGAAGAATGACTGCTAGCTTTATAAATTAAAATTCTGTCATATATGAACTATACTTTTCTATGTAACAGTACCATAGTTGTCTGATCATCCAATCTTTTCTGTAAAGTAGAAACTGATTCAAATGAGGCACCAGATTCTTCAGGGGAAATGTTTTTTGCTAAGAACGTAACAGATCATCTGAAAGGAAAACCCTGAAAAAAATGTTCAGATGTAGATAACCTCAATCCAGACTTCTGAAGGAGAGTGAAAACTGTAGCAAACAGTAGAGAAAAAAAAAAGTTGAGTAAAAAAGGTTATAGTTTCCTTTTCTATTTAATAGTTGTGAAGCAAATTTCATCTACACCCTGCCTTGTGATCAACTCTGATCAACTGGCTCCCATCTAGTTCCCTCGCAAAACACCAGACCCACTTGTCATTAAGTGGGTTCACCACTTTCCACCTCATTTTAATGCAGAGTGCGCCGACAAGAAGCTCAGCATCCTGTCAGCAGAGAGAGAGTTGAGGATCCAAAGCAGAATGGAGGCTGGACTTAAGGAAGTTAGACATTCAGCGCCTGCCAACATCTCCAACCTCGCGGGAGCTCCTCTTTTCCAGCTATTCCCCCGGTCATCAGCATCAGTACAGAGATGCTCTTCTTCCTTTTGCTGATGTAAGCCAAGAATCTTTTTTGGCTTCCTCTCTTGATGTAATGCCACACACAGACAGTGGAACAGGAAATCTGCTAGAAGTAGTTTGTATTTACTGGAAAGAATGTCTCACTTGGCACAAGTGTTTATATGCTAAACTGCTCGCAAACTTTTTTTCATTTTTCCTTTAAGCTCTTCTTACATGCTGTATTAAGTTGAAGTATTACTGAAAATCCCTCAACAGCAAGATACCAGACTTTGTTTATGATAATGACTGGCCGGCGTAGACAGACATCTGTACAGTTCTCACCCAGCTGTGGAAATGATACAGGCCGACAATCCAAAGTGCTTAAGTACAAGGCAACTGAACTACTCTTGTTACCTCTCAGCCAAAATGCTTCTTTAATTCTGAACATGGTTGGAAGTTTTTATGGGGGAAGAACTCAAAATTAAAACAAATCCCTGGTGCTGCTGACTTTCCATTTCTTCAATATTGGAAAGGTTGTGTGGTATTTGCTTTTACATCACGTTGTGATTACTATATCAATTGTGATGAACACAATTCCCTTACTTTTCTTTCTCTACATTAAGTATTGGGATGAAAGAGACTGGATGTTCATATAACTCCGATTTATTATAATGCGGCGTTTTTACACTTATTTTTTGAAGTTTTTTCCAAACTAGAGTACTGTAGGAGGCAAGCCTATACTACAGAATGAGTGAGTAAGGGATCCTTCACTTGAAACGAAATACAGGGATCAAAGAGGATGAAATCTGATGGGGACAGATGTCTGTTCCAGTGCCATTTACAGATTAATGGAGTTTGGCTACAGATGTGGCAGAGATCCGAGCTTGCTTATATGTACATGTGATGATGCCAACTGTGGGCATCGGATTCCTCTTATGAGATTTGACTGGGGCAGAGATCCCGTTCTAAAATACTGCCAGGTGCTAAGGAGGTTTTGGGTTCCATTTCTTGTCAAGCTGAATCCTTTTTGGCATACACAGCCAGGAATGTACAACTTGTCACAGTTTCAAAACTGCAGCTAACAAACCTTCAGCTCACTTTTACACCTCCATTTGGTAGTTGTGACTATAATCTGACTCCAGATTTTATTATTTTTGAAAAAAAGAAACCGGTAAATGTTGATATTGCCAGTTCTTTTAGACCAAATTCCTCTTACAAGGACAAGTGAAACTGATAACAAATAATCTCAATGTATTTCATAGGGAGTTTGTTACTTTTTTTTTTTTTTTTTACAAATAAAAGACCATATGTAGTATGCATTTGTGATCAGCATATAAATACTTAGTAGAACTCTCTTTTTGCAGCAGTTATAGTTTCACCAGTTTGCTACAAATAGAAACATTTTTTTTTCTATTCTACTTATGAAAAATTGCTCAAGTAACTGGAACCAAAGTCTCTATGAACAATTTATAAATCTTGCCCTAAATCTTCAGCTAGCTTTAGGTCTGGACTTTGACTGGGCCATTTTAACAAGTTAGCATGCATTGATCTAAACCATCCATTGAAGCGGCGGCTAAATATTTAAGGTAAGTGTTCTGGAAAATGAACATCCAACCAACTTATCAGTCCTTTGAAACTTCTCAGTGGTTTTTGTCCAGAATAGTCCTGTTTTTAGCTTAACCTATCTTCCCATTAACTTCAAAACTTCCTCACCGCATGGTGCTTTAACCACCGACACCAGTGGGATACTGAGGTAACAGTGATGTGCTAATTTCTGCCACTCACTGGCCAGTAGAACAAAATGTTCAATTGTGGTCTCATCTTACCAAAGCACCTTCCACCATAAGTTTTTTGTGTCATCTAAATGTGTTTAGTAAACGTTAAAAAGGAAACTTTTATGATCTGGTATAGTGTTTTCAAAGCTAAACTTGCTTTTTACTTCTCCCCAAAATTATCCCTGACCTGTGTGTTCTTTGATCTTCATGATGCCATTCGCTTGTCAACAAACCTCTGATGTCTTCATAAAGCAGCTCTTTTTAACTGCATATAGGGATTAAGTTATGAACAGATGACAGTGATTTTTACTTATCCCAGAACAACATTCATTAGCAAGCATGCCATTTGTTAAAGGATTAAAAAAATACAATGGAGCTTTTAGTTGTGATGCATTAAATAAAAATAAAAACTTAATTTTTTCAGCATTTGTCTTGCCAATCACTAGGCAAGTCAAAAGGAGAAAGTAATGATTTTAGAGTGATTAATCAGTTAATTAGTACCATCTTCATCAGTAATGGTGCTTTCAATAACTTGCAATTAAATTCTGGTACACAATACATTTGATTAAATTACATAAATTATTCAAGTATGGTTTGTAATTCTGCAGACAAATATGTGTTTTCAGGTGAGATACGCGGATAAAGCCGCACCAAGTTCATTCAGCTGTGCAACGTGCACAAAACAGCTGGGCAGTGGTCAGAGTAACCACAGCATATGATCCAGAAAATCATTGCACTTTATCCATGGTCATTTTGCAGGATGACGGATGAGACGAAAAGTTCAGCTCTTTAACATTTACTAATGCAATCCATCATACTTATAGGCTTCATATACAATGCAAAACTGTTTGGAAGCAACGTTTTGCGTTTAGAAGGAGATACAGTAGGTAAAACCTAAACTCTAGGTAAAGCATCAATGACAGTCCAGATGGCTAAACTGAGGAAAAAGGATGTGTACAGGGTATAGAAAATGGAAACCCTCCTATATAATTACTAGTCATAAGGCCCCTGCTGAGCAAGCATGTCGACCTTAAGTGGCCACAGCAAAGGCAAATAAAGGGTCAGCTCCAGTAAAGGGTATATTTAGTCTGCCGATGGTGAGCTTTTTAAAAACAACACACCCTTGCACTGAGTCACATGGCTCTGGAGGATCTGAAAAACTTCCCTATAAACATGAAGGCAAGTGAAGTTAGCTAACTAGAAGATTACTGTGTGGTGTTCCCCGTCAAAGCACTGAATGCGGCTCTGTAGTCCAGTATAAAAACATAATCACCAGGCTCCCTCTCTTTTAATTAAAGGAGGAAAAAAAGTGGGGAAATTTTACTACAAACATCTGCAGAGACAGGTTTAGGAAATACCCTAGAAGAAGAAACTTCTGAAATATGAAAATTGTTTTTCTGCAATTTGATACCACACACAAAGACATGAGGGTAAAGCATTCCCTGAAGACATTTGGCTGTATTTTATTGTTTTGGCATTATGCATGTATTAATGGGCATATTTGTGTTTTAAGGTTGTAGATTTTAGTTACAAAGTTGCAGAAAAATGCGTTGTTGATATAATGAAGCTCAAAGGCGACACATTTGGGTTTTTGCAACCCAAAATTAAAATCAGGGGATGCATGGTAGTCACCACTCTCTAAGAAAATAATGGCCCTTTTAATTTACTCCTTTTCTTTAAGGCTACTGCAATGCTGCACTGGAAGCATGTAATGTCAGACTATTTTCAGAAGCTGTGAGAGTCCAACTGAAGGTCTTGTGGTCCCAAACCAGGCAATAGTGGAAACATTAAATAGCAGCGGCCATCTGCAGGTGACTTCATCTTCCACAAAGCAGCATACAGCACCTTGCATCTCTCTTGCACTTTTTCCACATTTGGTAACACAGACGTTATCTATGAGAACCAAAATCTAGATTGACATTCCTGCCCAGTCTTCATTGCAAAGTAACTGAAATTTATTTTTTCTTTTAGGTCTTGCAACAAATTTTGATCTTTAACTACGCTATTCTAACAAATATTCTATTGTCATAGTAGCTCTGGATGTATTTTCTGGGTTTATGTCATGCTGGAAGGTGAACCACTGCCCTGGTCTCAGGACAATCCTAGAAGAAAAGCTGTTAAATTGTGAAACAGTTAGCCAGGGTTCCTTTAAGATTCTGAAGAAACGCATCCCTACAGCATGACGCTGCTGTTCAAAAGCTGTGAATACTTCTTGAAAATGCTTTATATCTGGATTTGAAATTGAATATCAAATATTGGACATCTTTGTTAATTTTTAAGCAACCCTCTTTTTTTTTTTGCTTTTGGCTTAGTGGTAAATAGATACAATTGGTCTTCGTATGACAGTCACAAGGTTTTCCCACCAGTCTAGGAGTCTTTAATGAATCCGTAGCAATTCCTTCAAGCCTGCTATATTTTTCCCTACCCTTTCTGCTTTTCAACAGGAGTCCTTTCTCTCCTCCAGGCGCTGATTTCATGGTGGTAATTTTGGCCGGCAGAGACACAAACCTCCTTTAGTTGGCTGTGTGAAAACTCACCCATCACCCACAGGCTGCTTCAACTCTAACAGCGTGTCCTCCTGAACTTGGCAATTAAGCACACAACACACTAATTTCCCCATTTCTTTTCTTCACACCACGAAAGGATAAACAATACAAAGCCTAAAACTTTGAACACCTATCATGGTGGTTTCTCGTGATCTGGCCAACAGATTTGGGTCAAGCATTTTTTTCCTGCACAACACAGTGAGTACAGTTTACTGTTACAAAGAGAGATTAACGATTCATTCCTTAAAAGCTGGGTCATTCACTTCCTAGGGAAGAGGGTGAAGTCTCAACTTTTAGCTAGCTAATGCAGACATGCCTATTTTCATAGTTTAAGCAATATTAAGCAAAAAAAATTAAAAATTATAAGAGGCAATTTGTGAACATTTCACCTGTACTAACCAGTCTTTCGATAACTTTCAGAAATAGATTTAAAAAAAAAAACATCCCTTATCAGGGTGATTTGTAAAAGGTCATTAATAGATTATTAATGACCTTAATGGATAAGAAATAGGCACAGTGAAGTTTGCCCAAATAATTTTCTGCTATGCCCTTAAGGAAGGAGGATACATGGCATATTTTCTTTCAAGAGCTGATTTGTTGTGTTTCCATTTTTTAGGGGTAAAATCTCCAATTTGTTCTCCTGCTTCATAAACTTAACTCTGTTCTAATTGGAATACTTTAATGGCTACTGTGGTGTGCAGTCTTCTCTGCTTTTGACACGTCTCTCCAACATGGACAGCCGTTTGCTGCCGAGAGCAAAACCAGAACTGTGGCTAAGCACAGACGCAGGCAGGGCTGAGGCCAGTCGCCCACAGACACGCACCTTCACAGCTCTTTTACTTTGATCATTTTAAGACGTGGCAAACAAGCTGAGGAAAAACCTCAGGCTCATTTAATCCACAAAATAATATGTTCAACCTAAAATACAATTTTTAAAGTTGTACAGTCAAAAATAGGCAGGAATCTTTGATAATTAGTCAGGCAAAATTAGCTGGTTGGTCAACACTAAGCATCAATTCTTTTGCAGGTTCTGTGCAAAGTGCAGTAGATTTACAAACATGCTAGATGCGAGTCACATGAAGTCTCCAACATCAGATCTACAGTTGCCTAATGAGAGAAGCCACTGCTTCAATCAACCTAATTTTCAGTCCCAAGTACACAGTTGTTAGAAACAAATGAAATTCTTCATGTCAAGTTTAAAAAACCCTAAAAAAAAAAGAAATGAAATGCTAAAAAGAATTTCGAGTGAGCTGCCACACTTAAGAAAAATCTGTATTTGCAATAAAAAAGCAAAACTAGTTAAATTTTACCATTGAGTTCATTATAAGTGAAGTCTATGCAGCTTCATATCATTTACCAGAAAACTGGGTTAAGCTTAAACTAATGCAGGGAAAAGTGGGTTGCACAAGAAAAAAAAAGCACCTTAAGCAGACACCACAAGGAAATGCCGAGGGAAACACCAGAGAAAAAAAAAAGTTGCGGAGGAAAAAAACGTTCATTCTCAGAATATTTTTACAGTTATATAACTGCATGCATTCCCGGAAAGTTAGTCAAGCTTCACTTTGTAACTTTTATAGACAGGTTTGTTTTTTGTCATCAAAATATTTTTTCTCAAGGCTATATGTTATTTATTTAGTAGTAGCAGCATTATTTATAAACTGTATTTTTTATTAAATGAATCATCAAAGTTTTATGTTTTTAAAAACAAGATTGTCTTTTTTTTTTTTTGCATTTTATGCTCTCCAGAAGCTCCGTTGCATCATAAAAAGGTTTCTCGTCTTCACGGAATCCTTTTAAGACTCTTAAATGATTGATTGTTTTACATTTCAGTGTGCAGTTTAAAAGCTAACAGAAGTGCAGACTGATGCCTTTGGATGAAACATGCATCCTGTTACACCTTCAATTGTTCCACAACAGAAAAACATCCAACATGTGTTTAAAGTCTCCTCTCAGGATCAAATGGAGCTGAGCAACATCCTGTATTGATTGTTTAACACAATGAAATGACAACTGTCTTCAACCTCCTGCTGACTTGTTTCTTTGAAAGAGTATAACTACACCCATGGCATGTTGTTTTTCATGTTTTCAATTTATATCTATATTGTGTCCAATAATCAGGTTACTTAATGTAAAGTTACCTTGAGTGTGAAGAAAGTACATGCAGTTATTTTATAAATATGCTCTTAAGCCAATATAATAAATATATGAACTTATTTTTCTTACTGCAGCCATATCCATAGCACTTTGGCATTTGGAGAAAAGCTTTAGAGCTCTAGAGTTGCAGTTGCTAAACTATGACTGAGTAATTGCTGAGTAGAGCAGTCACTTAGGAAAATAAAAGCAGAGCCAAAGAGCAAAGTTTGCAGTCCAAAACACCAGTGCAAGGCACCTAAGAAAGCCTTTCATTAAAAACACCATCAGGTACACAGGAAAAAAATTGTTTGAGCAAATAAAGAAATCATCAAGTTAAAGTGGAGAAAATACCAAAAGCAAGAACAAGTAGCTTCAGGAATTATTGGTGGAAAAGCACAAAGATTACAATAAATAAAAATTAAAAAAATCAAATCCCAGCTAGGTTGCCCAGGTGTGGTCATGCAGGAAAAGTTAAGAATAAAAAAAAAACAAGCAAAACGTCAAGACACGTACAAGTGCGGGTTGGCTGAGCAGGCAACACTCGTTTTAAAGCTTGCGGGCTTCAAAGCAGCTCAGTATCGGTCTGCACAGCAAACATGGGGTGAGCGAGGAAGAGAGGAGGTAGAGGAGTAGAGTTTCTGACCTGTGGCTCCTAAAAGATGCGACGCTCTTCCTCTGGAGAGAATTATAATATCCTCAGGCTAGGGAGGGCGAGAAGACACACAGATCAGACAAGACAGTTATGTGATGTGCCACTGTGCGCATGCCTAAAAGGGGAAGAAGGTTAGAGGTGTGTGGTTAGTTTGTCAGGACATAGTTAAAACAGTTAGTTAACCCAACACTATGTGATGCTTCATTAAGATGTTGACATATTTACCCCTTAAAAACTAGTCGGGTTTACTTAAGTTCACACAAGTGCTATAGATAATGGAAAAGGGGCATTTCCTGTTGATGAAAGTTTACATTCTCACACTATAAAATTTGCTAAAAAAAACAAACATACAAGGAAATTTTATCTAATTCAGTATTGGTTTTAGATTCAAAACATTTTTTTCTAAAATAAGTGAAAAGTGGCTGCAATATCCTCTCAAAGGGACATCTCACCTCAATTTTGAGGCTATTACAGGGAAATTTGTATTTATTTCACTTTTTGATTTGGACAATACTTTTAAGTAATATCAAATAATTACTCCCAAAAATCTTGCAGATCAGGTCATAAAGGTTCTCAGAAGATGCTGATCTAACAGGGAAACAAGTGACCAATCTGAAGCCAATGAAGCAATAACTGATTGCAAGGGTTTTTCAAAGCGCTGTGCATCACTAGTGAAATTAAAAGGACTGAATGCTTCTAGAGGAATTTGCAATCAGCTAGACGGTACTAACACTTGTGTGCATGGAAACAAGATTTTTTTTTGCCTTCAGAAATCCTCTTGCCATTGTGACAGATGGCTGGGCCTCTATTCACAACAGTTTCCAGTCTGCTCATTTAGACTGCTTCCCTGAGCAAAATGAAAACCCCTACACCAAAGCTAAAAACATTCTTCCAGCTGATCAGCTTTTATTCCCCACAGTCCTCCGTGAAAAAATAATGCCTGGACTTTTTCCACCAAGACTATGTACAGAATCAATTCATTATCAACCTGCAGTGAGACCTTGTATTATGATTACCAAGACAATTCAAACCTAACCAAAATGTGTCACAAGAGCTGACAGGATCACAACTGAAATCAGGTCAGTTAAATCAACCCAAATATGCAGAATCATCTGTATTAGCCAGTTTCCCTACTTTGGTGCATAAAACAATAATCAGATTATGTTAAGCAGGGATAAATCACAAAAAACTCCTACCAACACTGGCATTTTTACTGACCCCATCTATAAATACTTGGTTATGCTCCCAGGTTTACAGTTCAAAACTGTTTACTAAGAGTAATTTCCTATGTTTAATAAAGTATGAAACATTGGTTAGGGCTGATTGCAGTTCAATATAGAGTTCAAACAAAAATGATGATATATGTTGCACTGCACTTCCAATGGATGGTTGAACTTAAAGCTGGGAATGACACCGGTTTGTATGGAAGATAAACAATGAACAGACAATGAGAATAACCTGTGCCAGTGGGTCACATAGAAGTATGTCAATCTATAAAATTGATAAAAACACTTTAGAACATAGTATTTGAAAGAAAGAAAGACATGCTCAAATAAAAATGTATTATTGCAGCTGCTAAAGCTTTCAGCAATGCTGCCAAATCTGATTTCAGACTCGGAGCTGGCGAGTTTTCAGTCAACTTTAAAAGAGTCAGATTTGAGAATCCAGTTCGAAACTTCAATTGGACACATGAAACAGGAAAAAAATTAAACTTTCTCCTTTTAGAATAGTTTTATTTCCAATCATTTTTATAAGAATCCTATCAATACAGGAACTTCAATACTATCTCAGTGGACTCCAGTATCAATATGACTTTACCAGTTATCTATGTTAACTCACCCTACGTTCACATAATAATGCAAGCACCAACAGAAACATGTTTACAACATGCACAAGTATACAATATACACAATCATCACATAACATCTCCGGTATGCATCTACAGAGCAGTAGGAGAAGCTGACAAGTGCATAAGATTGATGAGCCTTGGGTCAAAGAGTGCATCCCCCTCGACATCTTCAGGAAGCACTTTGAACTAGATTTCCCTGGCTCCCACAAAACCGTGTGACAGCTGATCTAAAGTTTTTACAATGCAGCCACGAATCCTAATGACACCACGCCTTCATATGTCTCAATTCAGGATGTGCTATGGAGGGGGCAACAAGTGCGGGTGCGAGACGAGTAGCGCCCTGCAAACGCCGCCCTTGGTGACACGGCGGTCCACAGGGGTGACACAGAGGAAATGGAGATGTCACAAGTGTATAGTTTTTAATTGATGAGTGGAGATGAATGACAGCCGGGAAAAGAAGGTCTTTTGAAAACTTCTCAAACCAGAACAACGGTGGCTACGGTTGCACTTCAGGACCCTAACAGACTGGAAGTGCAAACTAAACACTTCAATGCAATACACGATTTCAGTTATTTGAGGATTTTTAAAGCTTTTTAGAGGTTTGCGCCTCTAAAGGCTCTAAATGAGTTACGTTGTACTGAGACCAATGTGAACTCACACACAGAGGACCTTGACTGAAACAGAAAGGCAAAGCAGACATATTAAACAGAGTAGGCAGCTGGGAAGTGCTCCCATATCTCTATGACAGTTTGTTATTCTAGCCCTCTCAGAGAAACGCACACCCTGAGCAGCCTTTCTTGCTGTGGAACTAAAAACATCCCAAGTCTCTGACAAGGCCGTCAGTAAACACCAGCACAGGTGGACGAGGGAAGTGAGACTCAAAGAGCAAAAGACAAAAAACAAACAAGCTTTGATACAAAAGTCTCCCAGCACACAAAGAAAAGAAACATATAAACAGACAAGCAGACAAAGAATTCTTCTTTGTGAAAAAGTTTTAAAGATATATAACAAAACATGATAGCATAGTTTTTAGATTTATGTAGCGTTGAATTTTATTCATTATAACTTTAATTCTATGATTGCTCTCCTGAGATAAACTGGAAATAACATCAACAATGCAGTTTTATGCTTTATTATAAAGAGCCTGGTTTAGTAATTAATCTTCTAAAATGACATACTTCTATAATCCTATGTATAAATCTTGTTTAAAAACAACAGCAACAAAAAAGGACAAATAAGTTAATTCCAGCTAATCCAAATTTAGGATGAGTGGACACACACTCATCCTAAATTTAACAAGATTGTCCAGGGCTTGAGATTAAACATCAGGAATGCTCATCTGCAGGCTCTGTGGAGAACATCTGGCTTTAGAAACCTGCCTCCTCATCGCATCCAGGCACAGCAGGAGGCCAAACTTTAACGTGTATTTCCACTGATGCAGGAGAACATTATCAGAAGAAGAATGACCAACTTCTTAAATAGAAGTTTCAAATATGAAAAAAATAAATAAATAAATAAAAAGTAATATATAATATGCATATGTGTTTGGAAACAAAGTAAACATGAAGAATTTAATCATATTGTAAAATAGCAATTTTGTCATGATTATAAGGTACTCAGTTTTGAAGTGCACTCTATTACAGTAATTGTGTTCTTTTAGCAAACTTCACAATTCTATGGAATTTCTGAAAATAAACAAAATGTGGAATATAATAATAATAATAACCAGAAATAATGCAAATAAATGACTGGAAATAGATCTGCGTTGTTCCTTAAACGTCTCATAATTAAAGGAAATTAAAACCACGGCCCCTACATGCGCTATACCTTTTTTCAATAGTTTTGGCCATCTATATTTGATTTATGCTATTGTTGTTTAACTTGCAAATGTGTGATGGATGCTTTCATATGACAAAACAAAATATTTGTTTGGATTGGATACAGCTAATTTAAATTACCCCCAGTTTCGATGTAATTGCATATTTCCTACATTTCCCGCTTTGTCCTCCCATAGAAAGTCTGTAGGAGTAAAATGAGATAAAAAAAAAAAAAAAAGTCATTAGGGACACACTATTCCACTTGTTAGACGTATCCACATGTTAGCTTGTATCTGGGAATACCAAGTGGAATTTACATTTCTCATGGAACGTCCACTGATATCCCACTAAGTGTAAATGTTTGCTGATGACTGAGGCAGAGGGAGAAAGAAAGGCTGAGGGTCATGTGAGTGTGTGTTGAAGAGAAAATAAGTAGCAATCTTCTTCTGCCTTTGTACAAATCCTGAGTAGTCCCACGTTGAGGGGGGCTTTGTTCTCGGTCGCTGTTGGGGGGCAGCGTCCTCCAACTTTTCCCCTTGCTTCCTTTTAGCACAACATTTATCATTCTCCTCACTCAAACAATCCTTCTAGCACACAATAACAACACTCCCTCCACAAGAGGCACCATCTTTTGGTTGCTTGGATACTTTTGATTCAGCAAAGAAAGTTGTCAACATTGTCATCTCTTACTTAAAAAGCATCACGAATCCCATAATTGCATCAATTTTATGCATCTGGTTTAAAAATTACACTCTCTGCAAAGATCTTTTTCTTTGTTGTGCTGCATTAAAATGAATGAAGGAATGAATAAATATTCCTGAGTATGAACACATGAAAAGAATAGCTTAAGAGGCATAGTTTTTTTTAATTTTCAGGATTAATCCCCCTGTGGGGAGATGTTGCATTCTTCTGCTCAAAGAGATGTGGTGTATCTTATGCTGACATAATTGGATGCAAAGAAGGCACCCTGAGGCTTATTTCATAGAAAAGCCGAGTAACAAACCCACAGCCCTTTTTATCCTTCCACTCTCAAAGGGGTGAACAGGTGCATTAGCAATAAGTGGGTAGATGGTGGACGGTGGGTAAGTGCACTCAAATACTAACTTCTTGCCTGTTTTTACAAAAAGCAATATGTACTCATGACATAAACTTTCTGCAAACACTGAAAATGTTATTTTGCTTAACTGGAAAAAGCAAAAGTCTTTGTTTTGCTTGGATTCATCCCTTTCAGCTGACCGGCCTGCAACACTTATTCCGCTTATTATGAATGCTGACGTCAGATTATTTTGCTTACTGCACTCTAATTCTTCTTGGTCTACAGGTCAAAGTCAGGAACACTGGACTGACATACAAAGAGGCAGAGCTTACAAAAGAAACAAAAAAAGGAGACAGAGAGCAGAAAGAAATTTGATCCAAAAGAACATAGATAAAGAGGTGAGCCACAAAAAGAGAGAATACAAAGAAGTTTTAGGAGGAAGAGTTGGGATGGAAAAGCCTCAAAACCCAGTAGCTGTTATTTTGTCAGAAAAATAAAGAGCAGCTAAACGTAGCAGCAACATACCAACACTGTGAACAGGAATGCAAATCAGCCCTGATGCAAATGTCATATGTCTTCAGGGGCAACACAAGACTGTCTTTATACCAGCCCCCCACCACAACAACACACTTCTCTCTGTGCAAAGCGAACCCTGCTTCACATTCAACATGGGGAAACAATGAGAAGAGCAGACTGCATCCTCCTTGTCCTTTATATTCAAACAAGCATTCGGTTAAAAAAAAAGAAAAGAAAAAAAAGGTATGAAACTCAAAAACTTCATGGAAGAGACAAACTTACTTGTCGGTCATAGCGTCGGCTAGCGAATACTGATTCATTAAATCTTCTTTGCACGTTTCTTCACACAGTTGGAAACAGGTGAGTGAGGCTCAGCACCGAAGCAGCAACCTAGATCTGTAAAACAGACAAACGTTTAGATTACACTACGAAATATTACATACAAATAAGATTAAATAGTTATAAAGGTCTATAGCATCAAAAACCCAATAAAGAGACGAAAACTGTTAAATATGCCTCGTAATTCATAATTCGCAAAATTTGATCCTGGGTTATGAATAAGGATGCTCTAATCAAGATTTTATCGCCTTCAGTTTTCTTTTTGAGTTATCTAAAAGTGGATGTAGGCTAATGCTGAGTCAGCCCGAGACTTTAAATATGATGCAACTAAAAGGCATCTACGTGCAGAACAAAAAAATCCAAGAAGCAAAAAAATATATATTTTTAGTTCAAGAGACAAGAAAAAATAATTCACAAAATATGATTTTTCAAAAGAAAACATGTTTTTCTGTTCCAGATATGTATTTAAAACAAGGAAATACAGATGTGACTTACAGCTTAAAAAATATTTATTATACCATTCAAATACTGGATTGGTAATCTACATGTTCGCCCTCTGCAGTAAGTTTAATAACTGGTGATGCAACATGACGAAACGGCTAATGATCAGGATTCACACATTTTTCATTTATTTTATTTTTTTTACGTGATTGGTTAGTTGGCACCTAAACATGCAGATCTCTTTTCTTGAAAGCACAATAGCTGAGTGATTAGTTTGTGCTTTTAAAACACTCTTAACTGTGGAAGTCTGTACTGAGTGACAAAGACTTGGCTCCTTTTAGAGGCATTCAAAAAAAACAGAATTTTAAAGAAGATCAAAGTGGTTTTTTGGGGTTTTTTTTAAACTAACTATTTTTTGCAGACATTTTCTGCAAAAGAAAGTGGGACATTATGAGATAAGAAAGGCTGAATAGAGAACAGCAAAAGGTCTGGATTTTATCCTTCTGAACTTTCAACCGAACTGTCACAGAACTTGCTGGATTTAGAAATGTTTATTTTAGCTGTGCTAATCAGAAAACAAGATGAAGATGAATCAATTTGTTGCCTTTGGAATCCTTATGCCTTTGCTTCAATGCAGAACTGCATCACTCTCTCCAATTGTATGGCATCGTATCTTGTATTTAATTATTCACATGTGGGAATCTCCTCAATGCTATAGTAAATTACTGACTTGTTTAACAACATAACAATAGGAGATTATTTTTATCTCTGCTCAATAACAAGGAGGATTTTGCAGTTGTTAGGGCTGAAACATACTGAATCACAATTGTAATCGCAATATTAATGATGCAATATTTGGTAAGGTATTACATTTCAAGTTCAATGCATTCATATTGTGCATGATAATAATATATATGGGCAGCTGGATGGTCTCCATTTGCCCTTAGTTCCCATAATAAGCTTATATTTTTGTCATATGATGGAAAAGAATGAAGAAGATCTGGAAAATGGTTAATTTAATCACAATATTCAGTGACAGATTCACTGAATGTTCTTAAAGGAATCTGCTAATACACTGACTCCCCTCCCAAACTTAGGTTATTTTACTTTCAGTAGCTGGATGATTGTTTAACTATGTGTGTATTTGTGCGTGTGTGTGCATGTGAGGGGGGCGGAGTGTGGAGACAACAGCATGAGAAAGAAAACAGAAGGAAAAGGTCACTGTCCGAGTCCCTACTTTGCAGACATGCATCTCTTCTTTCACAAATCAGATGTGCAAAGCCGGTTGCTCCGAGGCTTACTGGGGACACCGTTAGACACCGTTACCATAGTTACTGGAGCAGCCCACCAGCCAGCTAGCTTCCACAAATAGAGCGCACCAAGAAATCCACCGGCTGGCAAGAAGACTTTGTATAGCCTATATCAACAGATGTGGATTGCTTTACAGGATTCTGAGAGTTTAATCATGGTCTGGCATCAATTACCACTAGTCAATAACCTCTATTTTACTGAATAGAAATTCCCTTATATGAAGGAATTTATATTGTTTTCTATTATATTTAACTGACTGATCTTACCCTGCCTAACTGGAATATGTATAAACTCCAAACCTGCTATTAGCTCCTTATTTTATCTGCCTTTAAAAGCTTACAGTAGTAGCACATAGATTTAATAGATTAGACGATGCAATGTGTTGACAGACTGACCAGCCAGTACAGGATTTAGGGACTTAAGCTGATAAATTTTAAATAGCAATTCACAACCAAGCCCAGATAAGACGAGGTGACCAGACAAGTGAAAGCAGGGTCTCGACCCCACCCAAAGCCAGACGGGTCAAGCAGCAGCAGCAGCCAGTATTTGTCTTCAGGGTATGCATTCACTCTCACAATTCCTACCTACTTAACTAAAACGCACAGCTTAAAAGCATTTGTCAATAATTCTTCTCTTGTTTTTGCTCATTAGCACATCCATCTTCAGGACTGTCAAGCATTAGTTGTGCATTTCCAAGTAATTACAGCAATCAATTTAGGGGTAATTTCCTCTGGCAATTCAGCACCAACGGAAATGTAATCAATAAGATGCAGGAATCAGAAGTATCTCAAAGCACAAAAGAATAAACTAATACAACAAATCTAGATTAACAAGATGTAGATTTTTTTTTTTAGCTGACAATTGCCACAGCAATTTTATTATTGCTGTAGCAATAATAAAAGCATGTCTCGTTTTTATGCTGGAAAAATTCAATGCTGCATGCAAGAACAAATGTGAAGCTGCAAAAACTTAATGTGGTTAAAAGAATAAACTAGCTCTTGCGAACAGTGTAGAAAAAGTGGTTTCCCCTATGCGTGCTGCTGAGACGGTGAGACGCTTACAGCTTGCTCTTTGATGTAAAGAAATGGCACACTTCTCTACCTGCACCCGGCGCTCAGAAACAAGTCTCTCAGTATCCAGGTTGACAGCAGCAACTTGTGGAATGGAAGATGATAGTTGGACTTCCTCCTCTAGAACAAAGCATGTTAAAAAAAATTTAGGTATACAAAGAGAAAAATCACCAGGGCTTTGACTTACTGTACCTTTCCTCTGAAAAACACCACTGTGCACTTCCCATCGCTGCCTTCCAAAAACCTGCAACCTAACTCTAAATTATTCACTTCTCATATGAGATTTGGATAAAAATAGCATGCACCATGCTGCGCGTATCCCACACTGCACAAAGCAGATCTAAAAGCCACGGCATCCATCCATATTCTGCAGGGGAAAAAAAAGGTGTCAACACTGCCGTCAGTCATAACGTTGAACCGTGTCGACAAGGCATGTGCTTGAGCTGAATCTTACCATTTGGTCAGTGAAAATATCTTGCAAAATGAGGAAAACCAGCTCTTGGCTTGCACAAAAAAAATAACAATCAAAACATATGAGCACCTTCTCCCTTTAGTCGCTGGTAAATCTTCTCTCAGGTTCTCCCCCTAACACTCCCTCATCTCTATCTTCCTTCAGCGTCATAAATCCACGATGCTACATATGGCTGAGAGATAGTATATGCCTTCCAGATGCATTTTATTTAAGCGCGTGCCACCTGAGAGTGTGACAGAAGCAAGGAAAGCTTTCCGATCTCCATGTCACTGCTCGGCATCGGAGAGCGACGGCACACGGATCACGCCTCTGGAAAGGAGCACAATTGAAGAGGAGGAGGGGGAGGGGGAAATTGGGGTACCGGGGCAAGAAGGAGGAGGGGGAGGGGGCTGAGGCTAGGGTCTCGTGTCTGTGGGAGTGTGGTCATTGTTGAGGGGACATATTGGTCTCTCCTACGACAGAGTGAAAAGGGACAGCAGGTTGAGGCTGTGCTTTCACTTGCTAAACCTTTGCAAACCTTTACTACACATGAAAATGGTAACTGCAAAGACTCTTTGCATCCCCAGGCAACAGTTTTGTGATGCGCACACCATCTTCCTTATGTGCAAATTCAACTAGCAGCATCAACAGGAAAATAAAGAAGAAAACTGGAAATGTGTTTCCCCAACATTTCCCCTATGCAAATCATCTTCAAACATTTAACAGAAAAGTCCAACAGAAAAACACCTCCACTGGTTAGCTGCAATAACGACACGCTCCAATAACAACAGAATGTACTGTATGTAGACTGTGCTCCCCACCTCCCCATCCATTCCCTTCCAGCTCTCTGCTCTCAGCAACACAACACTGGGAACCTTTTCAAAACATCCAAGTAAGCTGTCAGCAGCCCTGCAGCAACAGATCGGGGAGCTTACTGCACTCTCAGCAGTATCACTCTAAAGCGGCGCAGTCTAACATCTTGGGAATGTTCACAGATTTCCTGGAGTTTTCAGTAATCTGATTACTGCATGCATCTTCTATCAATTTGCACACTGGTTTGGGTCAATGAAAGCTAAGGAATGCTCTTTCTTCACTTGTGCTGCGACATGATGCACATCCTGAATGATAAATTGAGATGAAAGCAATGTTGTTTTAAGACCATTGTCAGTATATATAACAGAAACAACAAATAAAAGGAATTGTGTTGTCGCTCTACACAAAATTATCCTTCAAAAAAAAAAAAAAAGTGGGGTGGGGGGCTAGATGAGACCAATGCACCAGACTGAAGACTTTTGTCATCCAGTTTTTGGTAGATCGAAATGGAAATTGAGCTTATTTTATGATTTCTTTGCTTATTTTGACAGGCCTAGATGCACCAAACGACCAACAAAGCTAAACATCCAGCATTAACCTTCTTTTTAAAACCCACACTAAATTGTGAAGCAGTTTTGCTGAGATATCTTTGGAATGCACTATGTATTGCCAGTTAACTCAAAATGCCTTCACATGCCACATGTCTGCAGCTGATATGCAGCCAGATGCTGCTGTCTTTGCCAGTGTGAGATTACTCCAGCCTGAGGGTGCTGGGGTACAGTGGATGGGTGTGGCAGGGGAGGTCTGTGGCTTTGAAATGGAGTTGGGGGATTGCCCAAAAAGTCTGAAATCTAGCACACTTTTCACATCAAAGCAGCACTGGCTGACACTGTCTTGATCCTGGATGCCTCCAGGATCAAGACAATCAAACTCTCCCTCTTTTTTCCTTAACCTGACATCTAAAAGAAAAACATCACTGTGTATATGAGCTCTTTCATGTTCCAGGTTACAGTCTGTAACCTGAAAGTCCGTAACCTACATGAGAAGAAATAAAATCTGCCATTACCTATTCTATGCATCTCCGTCACAGACGGCACCTTCTAAACTGATGGCTACAACAGCAGATCAAGATCAGGTGATTTACAGGCAATTCACCCAGTCCTGCGACTGGAAAACAACTAAAAGGAATGCATGTGGCATGCATGAATAGTGTTCACCATCCAACCCATTAGGGGTCCAAAAATCTCTCAGAGCTGGCATGCAAAGAGCCGTGACATCTCTACACCAAAGGCCTTTTTAGATTGGCAAATTGCATTTGGAACCTGAACGTGGTATGTGCTCTCAACTTGAGCTGGACCTCCTCCAGTCAGGGCAGATTTTAATGCACCCAGTTTGTAAAAAGAGTGAAAATCTGACAAACAGCCAGAGCTTGGCCTGAGACTTAAAGCAGGCATCCAAGCAAATAAATGCTCACATAAAAAAAAAACAAAGAAGTCATTTTTGCACAAAGTTCAGGTCTAAAAGAAGGCATTCAGTGAGACAGCCAACAATCTGTATTCATTTCAAATTGATTACTGATTAAATGAGATCTATGGAAATAGGTCACCCTGTGTGTGATTTCATGCAGACTGTTCTGAGTTCATTCCATACACTTGAATTTTATGGGTTTAATATACTTCTATCTATACTTAGTTTTTCACCAACAGTATTCTAACAAATTGAGAAGAAATGCATTAGAATTACATTTTTCATGTGCAATGTATCCACCCATTAAAAAAAACTGGTCAAATGACAGTTCAGATAAAACCATGCCAAATTCAGTTACACTGAGCACTTTCTGTACATGTGAAAGCAACTGAGAGAGAGAAAAAAAAAGAGTTGTTTACAACTCTAAATTATTAAAAATCTGCTTAACCAACAAAATCCATACACAACTGGCTGTCATCATAACAGAAAATCTGAAACCTGCCAAAACAGCAAGAAGCTTACAACATAAACTCTAGCTTGAGGGGGAAGTTTAAGTGACAGATAGAAACGCCTGAACCGCTCATCGGCATGCAGCCCAGGGTTTAATGATTTGTCTGCTGCTGGTGAATGATCACACAGCAATATCCTGTTCTGGCTGGCTCTTCGACCCCCCCCCCCCGCCCACCACTCCCTGCCTTAGGATCCGCCTGACATGACTCTGGCTCGCTCAACTGCCAGCCAGCCCGTCAGATTGACAAGATCCAGGTTTCTGCCCTTCGTCTGACGTGACCCAGCTGAGGACCTGTGGAATCAGGGCCAATGAGGCAGAAGAATTAGTTATTTAGCTCAAAAGGGAAGGGCATGTCAGCGCCAATGGATTCTGGTGAAACCATGAGTGAAGATGACAGCGAGGCGGGGCAGTAAACAGCACCAACAACAAACATGGGGGAACAAAGATTTAGAAGAAACAACCGCTGTATTTAAGGGAGAAATCATCATATCTGTCATGTTCAAATGTTCATAATCGGTCATGAGATGTAAAGTAAACCAGTACTGTACTATACAGGAGGTGCTTTAAAGCTCTAAAGAGGAGCTTTTAACTGTCTGAGACATTTTACTAGCTTTTGAGAGAGTATGAAAGCAGCAAAAAATCTTCAAATTACATAGTCAAAGTGCCTGGTAAAACGTTTTTGACACCCCAGGTTGCATTTTTGTCACACACAATGTTTCTGACAAAGGTCATTTGACTGGTATAAAACGGTTTTCTAAATATTCCATTTATTAAGGGTAAATCAATTATTCATCCCAAGTTAGCCTAATGTGAGAAAGTTATTGTCCTTATCATGAAATCATGACTTGTAATAAACTCATTTTCTAAAATTGAATCTTAAAAGCTGTACCCATGTCTGATGAAGAATGTTAAGTTTGGCATTTTGCAGAAAAATACAAAGGCATAAAAAGTTAAACTAAATTAAAGACTAGCATTATAATAAAAACAACACTTGAATCTAAATAAATGAATCATTGCATTTAAATGCATCCAGCCCTAATAACGTTCACCATTTTGACATATAAAAGCAAAGACAACAAATATCTAGCGCACATTTTCTGAGGATAATCAGAATTTCTACTGCATTTACACCTACTGCCTTTAACCAAGATAATTTGTACAAAATTCTCTCTTACTGGTTACCATCCTGATGAAGGAATAAAACTGAATCAGCCACAATTTGAATCAGGAAAAATGGTGAAGAAAGCCAGAAATTTGGCAAAAAATCCTGGCCAGGACAAATTAATCAACATAGTTTCTGTAATAATATGCTTCATTTTACAATCAAAATAGAACTAAGGCAAAGCTATTATGACAGCTTGTGTTTCACTGTAAAAATGTCAGAAGGAAGCAGAAGAACAAGAATAATGTCACACACCAACCGAAACAAAGAGCAAGTGATGAGACTGAAAGCAGCTCAATAAACTATTACTACTCAGACTAGATAAGCGTCCAGGTGAGACGTTTACAGCTGTGCCCACAAATATGCTCCAGTTTTACTGAGTACAGTTTAAAAGTTGGAAATAAACAAACTGAGACACAACAGTGTGCTTTTCATACATTTCATTACGTGACGGTATCTGAGACGCCATCCTAGCCCTTCAAATAAACTGTGGTTATGTGGCTGGGCTTCAGCGCTGTCAGTAAATGGGCTTTTGTTATTGCAATGAAAGAGCACCCTTGATTTATGCATGCCAAGGGTAAGAACCCCTGAATGACCTCTGGGTGGCAGAGTGGCATTTTAAGGTGGAGGAGATGTTTAATCTTTAAATGGGTGTTTTATTCTGACGATATTTGCGTTTCAAAGGGAGTGACCACAAAAAGCGCTCTCTTGACATATTATTTTCGTTACAAATTATTGATTTTTTTTTTTTTGTGGTGAAAGTTTACGCAAAACAAGAAACATAATATAAATAAAGTGCTATTTTTTCTCTCTTTGAGCCTCTGCTGGAAGTTTGGGCGAGAGCGTAACAAGTGCAGCTGAGAACTCCGCGGCAGCACGATGCGGTGCGATAAATGAGCAATTTCTGAAAGACAACTCTCTGCTACTTTCCCAAACTACACCTTCATAGACTTAAGCTTCTTCGGTGCGGTACAAGAAACTGGTACTTACTGTGTTGGAAGGCGTCCTTGTTTTATTGGTGAAGACAAAATGCGGCAGCGGCTTGGGAAAATCAAACTTTAGTTCGTCGCTGTCTCTCAGATCAGCAGCATGGCGGCGGCAGCGTCTGGGGCCACAGACTGAATTCAAAACTCTCCGGGCTGTGATATCAACAGGCCGGGGGGGGGGAGCAGGGAGCAGGAGGCGACGGTGTGACGCTGCAGCCTGCTGCTGCCTGCTGCTGCTGGAAAACAAACAAAAATGTACTTCACTTAAACATTACCCTGGATTGTGCAGACAAAATACCAACATTGTTTAACTTGAATTGAAAACGCTGCATTTAACTGTGGAAACTATCTCTAAAAATATGATTGTACTACTTGCTATCATAAGGGACATTATATTCTTATTGCACCTTTTTGCTGCATGTCCACTGTGCCAACATTAAAAAGAGAACAAACCAAAACAAGTCAGAGTGACCTACTGCTCATAAATGTAATTTACTGGAATAAAAATCTTACCTTAAATGAATCAACAATTCACTTAATATTAGCAATTGCACCTGGTGAGTACAAATTGACCTGCACCAAAGAGAAGCAGGTCACACCAGAACATCCTGTCAATCAAGCAGCAGCTACCAAACCCCAAAACGACTGTCAATAGGACACAAGTTCTTAGACCAGCTCTATGGTAAAGATTCCAGTCTTCCAGGACATAACTGTTTTAAATGTTTGAAAGAATAAACAAAAAGAAGATGGTTTGATAGATGCCATTTTTGTAAAACTAAACAAAAAAAAGAAAGGAAAACAAACAAATATGTGTCCTCTGGTTATTTGAATCATTTTGAATGCAACTTCTATTCTTCTCCTTTCACAACCATTCACACCTTGAAACACGAAACTGAAACACTTAAGTCTCATTAGCAAACATCTCACAAGTAATGATGCAAACACCTAACAGGATGGAGAGAGGTGAGCAGGGGTCAAATTGTGTGATTACCCAATCAAAGATTTATGAGGCCAGGATTCCTTACACAAGATCTGAAGTGAAGAAACTTTTTGAATGTCACTGGAAACATCTCTGATGAAAAAGAAGTCCAGCTGCCTCTTGCTTAAACACTTACAATGGCTGGATTAGAAGTAAATCTTCAGTCAACTGAACAAGCTGCAAGTTCTAACCAGTATTATTGCCCATACTGTAGAATTTATCTCACACTTCACTAGCTGTATTAAATGTAGAGCAGATCTCGGAATAGGATGGAATTACCTGAAATTTCTACGCCATCGGCTCTCTGGTACTACAGAGTAAGTACAAAGTAAGAGGCATGCTACCTCTGCCTGCTCAGTTCAGCTGGGTAGCATGTAGTTGGTTTAAAAATGCTAAATAAATAAATTCACTAGTTACAGACCAAGCTACCTTAATTATCGACATTATTGGCAATATTGACATCAGCGTTGGCTTTAGAAAAAAAGCATGATGGCAGTCTTCTTTTATTCTGATAAAATGCAGTACTGTAATATGAGCAATATGTGCTCAACAGCACACATTGAGATTAGTGCATTAGTAATATCAGGCTTTATCTTGAAATATTCTCTTTATTTTGTAAATACATGACCAAAATATCAACTTCATTTGTTATTTTATGTTTACGTCATATCACTATCACTTGGATTGTGGTCTATGTGTAGAGCAGTTTACTCATGAGAGCAGGTAAAGGAGAGTAAACATTAGCAACATTATTGTGGAATTTTTGTATTCCTCTAAAAATGTTTCTTTTTTGCATTCAAACCTAAAATGTTCGGTATCTTCTCGTTTGAGTGGAGCCGATCTCTGCGGCTCCTCCAGGTAGCACTCTGGTTGATTTATTACTGCTCTTATAGTCCAGCCTGTCATTCCAAATGGACAGCTGTGCCTTGGTAGGTTTGCGATTGTGTCATACTCTCACTACAGGATGATTGGCTGAGCAGAATAAATAAAGTTTGTGGCTTTAATGTAAAAAAGTGAAAAAGATCAAGGAGTACAAATACTTTTTTATTACAGAAGCGGGAAATTTAGATCTGTGGGGCTTTCTAAAGCTGTCTATTCACTTCCTTATAATTTGCATTATATCTGCTGTTCTACATGGGCACCACAGCTGCAGACCTGGTGTATAATTACTTACCTTAAACTGTCTGCAAAGCACTCTGTAGGTAGCTCGATTGAGTTTAAAAGGTCACAGTGCAGGGTCAAAGGTTACAAAACGTTTTCCTAAAGGACAAGTGAGACAAAACATGGAGGAGGAAGAAAAAAAAAACAGACTGACTCTTGTCTTCTGGAGGGCAAAAGAGGAGGGAGGAGAGGGGTTATCCACAGCACTGAGTGCAATACAATACCATCTTTGAGTAAAAGTCAGATTACTGCTGGTAGAGGACACAACAGTATCATAGTCTACCTCTGGGGCTGCTTTGCGGGTTTGTGGGACAACCTGTCCAGTCTTAGCTGAGTTTACTTTTTTCTGGTCTTAAACAGAGCAAATAAATAGGCAGTCCTCTTAAATGTGTTAATGTTGCCAGACATCAGCAGCTGCAGTTTTTAAACTGTTTAGTTTCAGAAAAGCCCTTGATGATTTGAGAACGGAGACTTAAAGGCCAGCTGCAGTTAAAAAGGGGATGGCAAGTGCTGCCTGAAATGAATACGAAAAGCAGCTGGGTTTTATCCTCACTCACCCTGTGACATGTGCTGGGAAGAGAAAACAGGAAACTTGGGAATTTGTTCTGAAACCTTAGCGAAACACTGGTAATCCAATGATTTGTTGCTTAAACAGTTTTTAAAAGATATCAACATGACAGTTTGTTGCCCTTTGCAATTTTTTGTCGTCACTTTCCACTTCTGTTTCTGTTGCTCTTTCTCTAAATTGTTACAGGTTACAAACAGCAGTAGACACAATGACTTAACGATAACACAGTGTTAAACCTCTTTTAAATGCTGGTTTAGATAAGAATGTAGTATGAGTTCACCTTTGGAAGAGCATTTAGGGAGTGTCAGCAACATTTAAGAGCACAATGGATTTGGAAAGTAATGCAGTAAGGTGTGGATTTCTAGTGTAGGTATATCATCTACATGCCTGAGCTCTTCAGAGACATCCAGTTGGATATATTTAGATTCCCCAGTGGGTGTATCCATGCTGCAAGGCAGACCACAATTATTCACAACACTGAAAGAGAACCAGTGCTGGTCTGGGATCAGTCAAGGGGAGCGTGCATGTTTGTCAACTGGTATGGAGCAGGATTAACACCACAAAGGCCAAAGGTCGAGCCGTTACTGACTACTTACAGAAATTTGTAAACTAGAACTGGAGTTTTAAGTTAAAAAAAATCCTTCATATTGAACTTAAAATAACAACAGCAGGCTTAAATTATCTAAATTTTTATATGTGATACAAACTACCAGCAATGTTCAGAAAGTACAACTTTAAACTGATGAAAAACATGTTTGTCACAGAACTGAATGGGCAGCAATTTTGGTTTGAGAGAAATTAAACTCATGATTTAATGTTTTAGATGTAAAATTTCGAAATATTAATACAAAAAGCTTAAAATTTTTGCTTTGTCAAATTTGCCCCTGGGGAGTATTACTAGAGGCGTATATACTCGGTGCCTTGTGTACTTCCTGCTCTTGATCCTCGTTCTCAAATGTTTTTATCCTATGTTTGCTTTTTTATTGGATAGAAATGCAGGTTTTGAATACTGATTTGTCTATTATAGGCTAATTCTTTTCTGTTTTCTGTAATATAAATCAATAAACTATTCAGTAAAGTGTTTTTGACTTATTTGTGTGCAGCTGTTAATATTACACCAGTTCAATAACCCTTGAATTCTTTTTATTGACTTACTTTTACATAACTTTACATAGCTTCAATTCAATACTTGAATATGGAATTTTCTGGATAGATAAATGTTTTTCTTTTTTATTTAGCATCATAAACTGAATTTGACTGCACTGTAATATAACTAGGACTGAATTGGGATGACTGGGTTATAATTTGTTTATATTTGGATTCTATCATATTGACTTATGAATTGAACATGTTTGTCTCGTCTAATAAACTAGACATTATGAGTTGGTAATATCTGAAAATGAAATTAAATGGTAACACCCCAGAATATTCTCTTCTAATAAGACTTCCTATTACCAACATGAAACACACAAAATTAAAATATTAACTGATAAAATTATACCTCCCATTTTTTTGGCCATTTAAAATCTAATAATCCCTTGCCAATTTTAGCACATTTTAATAAGTAATCTAAATAACAAATGTAATTTGTTTATACATGGCACAAAGAACACATAAATATCCTCAAAAAAGTCTAAATAAAGATTTTGAACAAATAATTCTCATAATGACTCTTACAAGCATAATTTAGAGAGAGAGATGCACAGAACATATCCTTTAAGAAGGAATTTGAGGATTACATAATCTATTATAGCCTACTTATTTTTAGAACAAAATTAACAAAACCTGTAAAAAAAAAAAAAAAAAGATTTCTAGGAAATAGTTTCCTAACAAATAGTGACAAAACACCACCATCCAGTGGTAAGAAAGGGTAAATACAATTCAAACGATCTGCAGAAATTATACTAATTTGTACAGTTACTTTATACGTGATGAAACTTGCTCCTCCAAAAATAACATACGTGTGGTGTTACTGAGAGTCTACAGTGTAGCAGGAGTATTTTAACAAGAACCCAAAAAGAAAAAAAGAAAACAGTAACAGAGACAATTGCACTTCTTTTCTACATAGTCACAATGAACAACATTTAAAGTCAGTGGAAATCTTTTAGTTTTTTTTTTATCCAACAACAGAAGGGAATTTAATGCTTGAAGAAAAAAAATAAACAACATAGAAACAAACAGAATCTGTTGGATTCCTGGACATGGAACGAAATAAAAAAATAAAAAATATATTTTGTCCAGTTTCTCTGTAGAATTGTAGGGGACAGAAGCACAACAGTATAATAAACTAAAGAGCAAACAAACTTCTTCACTAAACATTATACCTCAAAATAGGAAATGCAAATGCAATTGCACAGTAATCTACACTTAATTACATTAAAGAATTTGATGGCATGAGGTATTGTCAGTGGGTTGGGTAAATATCCTTTGCTTTCAAAATACATTCATTTTAGTATGTATTAAAAATGTTATTTAATCAAAATTCTTGTTCTTTATTATTCTGTTTTGTCGCTCTAGACAAATCTTATGTTGTACCAAGATTGTTGTTGTAGGTTATTATGGAAATATAAGGAGAAAGAGTCCATGATGCACGTCTGCTTTGTGACATTTTTCTGCACTTTTCCAAACATGACAATTTACCTTTTGCCCTGTAAAACCAAAGAACCATTTCAGAGGCAGGCTCATAGTTTACCCTCCAATCACTAAAACTGGCAACGTCACGTGGTTTAAACTGACCAATAGAGAACCAGAGATTAGTGCATACCGCACCCTAGTGGCATGAAGGTTGATGGGCGGGGGAGGACGGACGAGAGCAGAGATAAACCCACTCTGAAAGCACTAGGGGAGGGGAGAAAAACAAGGAGAACCCTCCGTCAGTCTTTGCTCGGCTTTGTTTTAATTTCGCCACCGTATTAAATAGAGGGTAAGTAAATATGGGACATACTTTGCTTGTCATGTGTAATTTAGTCCGTGTTTTTTTTTTTCTGCAGATATCTGGCTCTATGTATTTGCAGTGGTGATCTATGTTTGGCTAATGTGTTGCGGGGGAGTCTAAACAGAGCCATTTCTGCAAATTATCCGATACCAAACGACGACTTTTGCATTTCTTTCTTTCGATTTAAATGATTCACCTTCTCTGAGTCGCATTAGTGTCCGGAAAGCAACCAGGGAGGACACTTTGGGCCCGAGGTGTTTCGCTTTAAGCGTCGTTAGCTTTTGCTACCAGAGCAGGCCTTCAGTGTAGTTGCATTATTTTTGCCTTTCTCGTGGTCTCGCTGCTGTAGGTGTGTTTTTGTATAAATGTTTCTCTGGGGAGTATTTCCCTCCTCCCCAACGATGGGTGTGCAAATTCCGTTTTGTTCATTTGTGTCGCAATGACGGTAATATTAGAGGAACGTCCATATGGGGAGCTGATAGTTGTACTTTTTATTTTTTAAATAAATGCATACAAGATAAAAACAAGCAAGCAAACAACAACTTAATCAAATCCAATTAAACTGATTAAATTTGGACCACACTAGATTTGTAAAGAACGGGTTGTGCAAAAATGACAAATGTCAGTACTTTGATTTTCATGGCAATAGTTATAAACACAAATGTAGCATGTTTAATAGGCTCTTTAATAAGAAGTTATGTGTGTTATTATATTATGATTATTTTGTTGGAATATTAAGGCTGTTATTACTCCTCTGGTAAAATAATAAGTTTATGAAGTTTTCTGAACAAATGCAGCTTGTGTAATCCAACAAATTTGACAATTTTAGAGTGTTTTGTAGCCTAACAATGAGGCTTGCATATTGACATTATGAATGAGATGGAATGCACTGGATCCATCATTGATTATGAACATAGATTTATTACATTTTGCTGGTTTCACTGAGAGGTGGAACTGCCCAATTTATTCAGAATACCAGTACATAGAAATCACAATTGGAAATGACTTACTTGGATCCAATATCTATTGGATTGTTGCATTGTAATTTAGGGTCACATATTCAGACTTTTTTTCTTTTCTTTCATTAATATATTTATCCATGTCGGTTGCCTTTTCTCAGCCATGCACTCTCAGACTGGATATATTTTAGTGACCAAGAAGGTACATTTTGTAATATTTTATGGGGAAGAAACCAGAACATGGTGAAATATAGCAAATCACATTACTTAACAATGATATTGCAGCTTTGCGGTTTCCCAATATTGTGTAGCCCTTTTCAGAAGTATGTTCGCCATTCTGCTGTGAGAGATGTTGCAAAGCCAAACTGTAAAGACCGAAGTAAATACTTTCTGGATCTGGTAATTCTGTTAGAACAACCAAACCTCCCAAAGGACAGGGCTTGGTTCTGTGACTCTGGTTCTGTGCTAACACCCTCAACACACACTCTATTAGTACATGCACACACTGATTGCAGATGCAGGCGCTATGTTTGTTTAACTCCCACTTTCCACAACCTCAACTGCAGTGCAGCTGAAAATGTGTTCCTCATTTTTCTGCCATGTTTTTACTATATTACTCTCTCCTTCCTTCCTGTCCAAATACTCATTTAGCCGTGTCTGCTTGAAGCAGTTCTTACGGTAAGGAAGCTGTCATACTACAGCAACCACTCACTGAAGCTTCATTTAATAATCAATATACTATTCTAATTTTGTTAAAAGCTACAAAACAAAATAACACATAATAGCAGTCTGAAACTGCTAGTGGATTTAGGGAGACACTACCCTAAATCCAGGGATGATGTGTTTTATTAGAGAGCAATGTCCAAGATGGCTCCAGTCGCTTTCATAGAATCACATGAGTGTTTCTCTATCTGTGGCTGGACTAAAGAACAGATGATGCATCTCCCATGCAGTTTTTTTCCCCTTTTGCATATGTGAAACATTTTATTCTCTCTTAATTTAAACAACGGAATGAGACGTGTCTTCACAAGAACTTGAGCAAAAAAGGTGTTTCAAGTTTGAAAAAAAATGGAGATTTTGTTTTATAAAAATTGTTACTTGGTGCATAAAAAAAAAATCCATTACGTATTTGATTTTTTTATTTGTCAGATGAGCTGTTGAGATGCTCATGAATACTGCAAAACCCTTCTGATAAATAATTTATAAATTGGCTGTTAGAGAGATGTAATTCCCATCATCCACTTCCCCTTCCTCACCAGGCATGTCTTGTTAATCCATTCATTTTTTTTCATTATTATTCAATTGAAGCAGGTGGTTTGTTCTGCCTCCAATCATGAATGGAAATTATTGCAGGGGCTTTTTATAGGGATATTCTGTCTTTTTTGCTAAATGAAGCAAGGATGACTTCTGACTTTTTTTTTTTTAATTAAGTTGATGGCAACTAGGAATGACTATCATTTGGTCATTAAGGGGATTCTTGTACGTTGCAGTTTCATTATTTCTCTTTGCAGTTGAAATGTTCTCAGTCTTGCAACTCTTGTCTTTTTCTTCAGTTTTAGTTTCATCAGACCCCAGGACATTTCTTCAAAAATCAAGATCTTTACTCCCTGAGTGCAATAGAATCTTCTTCACTGAGTGACCTTTGACCCTGTGTTGATATACAACTAATTTAGCTGTAGATAATCACATTTACCAGCTTTAGCTAGAGTCTTCACAAAGTCTTTGCTTTTGGTTGTGGGGTTGATGTGCATCATGTTTAGCAGCAAACGCATTCATATATGGGATACTGAATTTCTATATTATTTGCAAGTAAAAAAAACATCACTCAGTCTTTAATTGTAGAGCAGTTTTCATACATGAAGGCCACATTCTATTTTACTCAACCTGAGGAAAAAAGAATTGCTACTTACCAGTGTTTTGATCTGTGACGGCAGTAATAAGCACATGTTGTTGCCTCACTCTCTTAAGTCTAGTTCAAGTTTGCCTGTTGTCTTGACACGTCAACAATAGACTTATCTGTGTACACTGATTACAGTTTAGAGCACGTAATGAGACCCTGCTTGACATAGTGTTAAATTCACACCAATTTTTGTTTGTTGTGGTTATAGCACATGGAGAATCTGTTGTCATAGAATCACATGAGTGTCTGCTGTTCTTCTGTTCCACTAATGAAAGGTATCCAGCACAGAGATCTTTAGATGCGTCTTCTTTGTGGCCTTTAGTTAGATATTAAAAATGGCTTGTAACACCAGTATGCATTGAAACTCTAACGACATTTTTAGCTTAGTTCTTAAACATGTGCTATGATGATCTCTTCACCTGGAGTCACTCAAATGGCATGTTTTTGGAGAGGATTTGATGGATCTTTTGGCCATTCAGTGGTGCAGAGAATCTGTTTTCAATCCAGACGTATGTTTGTCAAAGTTGTGGGAAAACAGACTTCTCTGTAAATGTTATCTGCATAAGTAATTGGAACCGCATGAACAGTCATGTTACTTCTACAATAATGGCACAATAAAATAGAATTAGCTAACAAGAAATATCCATTTTGAAGTTGATATCCAGTCTGTGATTTAAACTTTCACGCTGACTTTTACAGTGAAATTAAGCCTATTGACTTCTGATGTGATGTCCCCAGCTGACTGGGCAGAAACCTGAACTCAACTCAGCAAGCTGCTAAAACATTAGACTTTGGTATTTAGGAACATAAAGCAACACTTTTTAAGCTATGAAGTAGATAAAATTTTCTGTAAGTTTTGCCTACGTGATTAACTGGAACCACCAGAAAAGCCAGCTTATGAGCCAAATTATCAGCGAGTCATATCACTGCTTCACTATGTAAAGCTGTTCAGGAGAAGTGAGGCCATGCAGGAATAGAGGCAGCTCTCATGCAGAAGAGAAGTATGTGGACAAAATACCAGTCACTATCAAAAGACTTCCTGAACATACTTTTTTATCAGTGACTGAACTGGAACATGACCACAATACTGTCGTAAATGAGTTAATAAGACTAACATAAGCTAGTGTGAATCTTTATTAGCTGGAATCAGGGCAAAACTTTGGGTATATTCAGTTAGGATTTTTATCTGATCTGTCGAAGAAACATTGTGTACATAATATGCATAGTTATCTGGGACAAAGAAATTAGTTCCCTCTTATAGGGCTATAAAAATAAATAGTCATTCTGTTCTTGTAGCCCTGTTTAGGGAGTTCTTTCTCACTGATGAGTTGTTGGGTAAAGTAAAGTTTGAAAGCATCCTCAGATGCTTTCTGTTTTCTCTCAATGAGTCCGTGACATGATTTTAATATGAAATGACTAACAGACTTGTTGAAAGGTTGTCATCCTCGGGAATCTGGTTTGCTTGCCGTGTGGTGTTAGCCTGCTGCTTTTCTTACGTAACAATAATCTTTAAAAGGGATGTCTTGTGTTTCTATGGTAATAATTTTGGTTTCCATGGTGACTGCACTCTCAACAGGAGCAGAGGCTCATCGAGTACAATGGGCCTACTTTTCTGTGGAGAAAAGGGGATTCTGTTGAAACGACAGCCTTTGGCATAGTTGGAGAACACTTCCTGTGTCTGTAGCTCTTTTACTGCTAAGCTGTCGACAAAAAATAATCAACCTTGAAATTGTGTTTGTGTCAGCCATTGTTAACATTGGCTGGAAACATTCATGTTGTTATCTCTTACATCATAAATTATAAATTGATCCCTCATAGTTGTTTCTTAGAGGACCACACGATTCCTGTTGTTCTTTTTACCAGTTTGACTGTTGTTAATGTATTTCTGTGTTCTAGTTTCTTATTGAGGGATTTTGGTGCATTAATACACTGTAAAAAATGCATGATGTTAATGTTTGACTCCTTGTTTGCATACTTTGAGGAAACATAATGAACAAACTGACTGAAGTAAATCACTTCTAAGCAACATTTATCATTGATTATGAGAGTTCCTATTTTTTTTTAGCCTTTAGTGGATCCTGCTTGCATCTAAAATCTGACTGTCATTAGTTATTAATAAAGGAAGTTAATGTATTTTTTCCTGGCACAAAGTAATTGACAATTTTTTTTACTCTTTATGAAATGTAAACAAAGGTTTCTTTGGCCTTGTTTGGTTGATTTTTTTTAAAGAGTGTAGATTATTGGATCTGTTCACATTTGTCTTTTCCAACTGTCTAAACAAATCCACTGTAGTTTACACACACAAAGCGTTTAATAGAATATCTTGATTATTGTATCTGTTTGGGTTGTGTTGCTTCTTTAGTTTGGATTTTTCTCTGGACTCAGATGTTTCGTCTTTCTGCAGCTATAGCAACACAAACATGAACGACCAGCAGCAAGCTCAGCATGTCGTTTTAAGGCAATCTACAACAAAGTGAATTAGATCTGACAGAGAGTCCGGAAGCATTAGGACCCTACAGTAGGAATCATGCTGACACAAACTGCAGACACTGCAGGGTTGTTGAGTCGCTTTGACTGTTGGATTCAACTTCAAGGCTGTCAGACATAGTTAAATCTGATTTTTAAACTACATTTGAGTGTTTATGTGAAAGGATTGGTACCTGTGGATTTACTTGTATTATTGGATTACAACTAGAATCACTAGTAAAATAGTATCACAGGAATACATCACCTCAAGTGTCTCTACTAATATTAATTTTGCTGTATTCTGAACCGAGATGCAATGGGACAGTTGATTTTTATTGGTTTTGCTTGAACATTGATGGAAACGGACAGAAACACTGAGCGGTTCTGTCGGCTCCCACAGTGATGCTGCATTCTTCGAGTCGGGCCAGCAGTTGCCCTGGGAGTTGTGACTGAACATTTGCATTGATGCAGACTAATGGGCTGCCTCGGCCTCTGTGAATACTCGCTTGCGTTTTGGCTCTTGCAAAGTCTGCCTGTGTCCAGCTGGAGTCGAAACTTGAGTGGGCTGTACTGTGACAGACGGGTGGAGACCACTGATCTACTCCAACACTCGGCAGTTGTCAGGAAATGGACCAGATCTCCACCTTTAATTTGCCTTTTATCTGCCCTTCACTTGCTCGCTGTTTTCTTTGGGGGATCGTTTTTCAGCAGTGAACAGATGGAGTACATAATGATTAAATAAATTATTCATTCCTTTGCTTTACAGTAGATTAGTAAAGTCAACGCCATGACATAAAAAAACTGCCAACTGGTAAAGAACTACTGCGCTGCAGTGATTAAATCTTGCTTTGTGTGATTTTTGTGGAGTTTGTTTGCCAATTATTGACCAGCTGTGCTAGAATAGCTTGTTTAGGTCGTAGAGGAATCAATCAGAACCTATGAACTAGAAAAAGCAACTGCATGAGTATGGCAGGAAGTAAGAGAGGGCATGGGTTCACTGACTTTGTGAAAGACTGGCATCCTGTCAGTGGTATACCCCGCCTCTCGACCAATGACAGCTGGAGATGGGCACCAACTCCCCTGGGACTCTGCAAGGATAAGCGGGTGTCTCAAATATAATTTTTTTAATTTCAATTTGCTAGAAAAATCTTACCTATCAGTGTAAGATTTGCTATGAAATGAGAAATTTGCTATGAAATTGGGAACCTGTATGTCCTGAAAATAGTGAAGGAACTGATTGACTGTTTGCCAGGATGGATTTTTTTTTTATTGCACAATCCTTTTTGTGCAGTGTTTAGAACCAAAAAATCTAGTCCAACTCTACGTTGTTAATTCCTTTTATGTGCACACAAACATAAGAAAATGTACTGCGTGTGTGCAGAAATAAAAGCAATTTAAATAAGGCTATCGCTCTTGAAGCTCATGCCTAATGGGTTTTAGTCCAGCAGCAGGCCAGAAGGGAACATTAATCTTTGAAAGGTTGCTAAGAAGGGTTTAGTTTAGTATTCAGATGTCTGCTTACTCAAAAATTGGAAAAATATTGTCTCATCCCTAAAGAGATTGGTTAATCTCTCATATTTTATTATGTGATGACACGCAACAATGTTTATGACACAGCAATAGAAAATGTTAAGGCTTGTCTTCTCCGTTTTTGCTGCAGGAGGCCAACTCAGGATGAACGGCGAGTCAGGTGCTGGGGTGGTGACGGCCCCCCCTCCCACCACCGTCCCACACAAGGAGCGGTACTTCGACCGGGTGGATGAGAGCAGCCCCGAGTACCAGAGGGAGAGAAACATGGCGCCGGACCTGCGGCAGGACTTCAATATGATGGAGCAGAGAAAGAGGGTCTCCATGATCCTTCAGAGCCCCGTCAGTCTATTTACACTCCCTGCCAATCAGATCAATCGGGGAATATTAAAATTTACTGTAATGCACAAGCTGGCAACTTTAAAACCATCTTCTTTGTACTCAACTAACAGGCTTTTTGTGAAGAGTTGGAGACGATGATCCAGGATCAGCTGAAGAAGGGGAAGACGCCCACCAGTCTGTTGGCCTTGCAGCAGATCGCAGACTTCATGACCACCAGCATGCCTTCCATGTACCCAGCTGCACCACAAGGAGGCATGGCAGCGCTCAACATGAGTAAGCAGGAATGAGTGACTGCAGACCCCTATGTCTGCACTCACAGACAGACTGCTATGTCTGCACTCACAATGAGTAATGCGGAGCATGCCATAGTTAACTGCAGGACAATGACACCAGCTGTGTTTCACTAAGCATAATAAGTTGTTTTCCTCGTTTCTTTAATATTGTACATGGCAGAGCCTCCTTACATCAATTTGCATAAAAATGGAACTTGACTGCAGAGTTTTTTTTATTACAATGTATGTAATTGACTTAAGTTTTGTAAAGTACCTTGAGAGCTGGAACTGCACTGAATTAAATAAAGTAGTTTTGTAACTGATTGCAATCTTTCCATGTTGCCCATTTCTCTCCGTAGGTTTGGGAATGGTGACTCCAGTCAACGATCTGCGAGGCTCAGACTCCATTTCCTACGACAAGGGCGAGAAGCTTCTCCGCTGCAAACTGGCTGCTTTCTACCGGCTCGCTGACTTGTTCGGATGGTCTGAGCTCATCTATAACCACCTCACAGTAAGATTGCTCTCACACGCAATAAAACGGTGCTCCTTGAACAATTTTATCAACCCAGCAGTTTACTAAATAAATGTAGATTGGAATTAATTTGCATGTATGTAAAGTTTTAGTCGTGGTAACTTTGATTTGCTTGGGCTTTAAGAAAAACAAATGGATTCCATCTCAAATTATCTTGATGCTAGGATCACACAAAGTAGAAATTTCACATAAAAGCCTAATTAATTCACATGCGTTGGTTTTCAGAATAGTAAAATATAGAGTTAAGTAGGTAAGTTGTAGGTATGTAAATATTCTCTTGAAGCTTATTTAAATAATGACATCCATATTATTTGTGAAGAGTAGTTTTTATCCATTTCAGTAAGCTACAGGTGATCTTTATATTTAAACACAAAATAAAACGGTAACTAAAATGTTACCATTTTCATTAGCCATTTTAGTCAGGACTCTGCAAAGAGCAATTGCAGCACCTTCCTGGGATGATTGGGAATAATAAATTATAACTTAACTTGCACATCTTTTGTTCTGTAGGTCAGAGTGAACTCAGACCAGGAACGCTTCCTCATTGTTCCCTTTGGGCTCCTTTATAGTGAAGTCACCGCCTCTAGTTTGGTAAGATTCACTGTAGGCATTTATTAGAATTTCAATATTTTTAAACAACTTCACATACGTTGTTTTCCTCACATTTTGATGTGAAAGAAGTCCACAAGACAACTTTGAGCAATCCTTCATGTTGAATCACTTTCAGGTAAAGATAGATCTTCAAGGTGAGATCGTAGACCGAGGAAGCACCAACCTGGGGGTCAATCAGGCTGGCTTCATGCTCCACTCCGCCATCTATGCTGCACGGCCTGATGTCAAGAGTATTGTACATATACACACAGCAGCAGGTGCAGCGGTAAGTGCACACAATGAGGAATGTACTGCCTATAGCTATCAAGATGTTTCATGACACTCTGCTTCTTCTGCAGGTGTCAGCCATGAAATGTGGGCTGTTGCCTATCTCACCTGAAGCTCTGTCCCTCGGGGAAGTGAGCTATCATGATTACCACGGCATACTGGTGGATGATGAAGAAAGAGGTCTCATACAGAAGAACCTTGGGCCGAAGAGCAAGGTATCTCCAGGAAGTGAAAGCGAAAATAAGTCGGGCAAAGCTTGGGCTATGTGACTTAGATTTTTCCGTCTTTCTTTCAGGTTCTCATCCTCAGGAATCATGGCTTGGTGTCAATTGGAGAAACAGTGGAGGAGGCTTTCTATTACATCCACAACCTGGTGACCGCCTGTGAAATCCAGGTAGGTCTAACCTGAAGCCTGTAAAGTTACTTTATCTGATAGATTTCACTTTAATAAATGAGACATCAAATTCATTCAGGTTTTTATTTGTCCTCACCTTCCATAACAACTACTTTTATCTCTTGTCTCTCCATAACCCCTCCTTTCTTCTTGTTGCTGTTTGCTGCACATCCTTGCTGTTTACATCCTACTTTCCACCTTTTTTTTTCGTTCATTTTTCTCTCTGCTCTGGATCTGTCTGTGGTTTGTCTCCTTGTATACCTCAATGTTTTCCAGGTGCGAACACTGGCCAGCGCTGGAGGGCCCGACAATCTGGTAATGCTGGACCCTGCAAAGTATAAATCAAGGCCACGTGTCCCTGAGCCAGCAGGCGACGGGTCGTCAACACACCCCAAGTGGCAAATCGGGGAGCAGGAGTTTGAGGCTCTCATGAGAATGCTCGACAATTTGGTAAGAACAATGTGCGCATACTGCTACAAGGTATACTGCTCAAAACTGGTGTTTATATTATTATACACCTGAATGGTACAAATGTGTTGTGCTAGCACAGGCAGGTCATGCTAATCGATACCTGAAAAAATGGTTGAGTAAAATATGGCGGAAAAAATCGACACTTCTAGATAATAAAGCATTTTTTACTTTTTCTCTTTTTTTATATATCCTTTTTCTCAAAAATTCTGCATTCATATTCAATAAATTGAAACATATGTCCCAATGAGTCTCTTTTGTCAAATTAAAAGTACCTTTTGAATATAACTTTTAAGCAAGTATTAAACACATACTAATATGTTTAATACTTGCTCATGTGTTTTTGAAAACATATTTTTAGTTGGTGTGATTTAATATTAAAATTAAAATATTTTTTCAGTAACTGATAACTGTTAGCAGAACAAATAAAGGTGCTAAGACATCGGTCTTTCTCTAATCTATTTAATGTGTTTTATGTGGTGATGGAGTTACTGAAATAAATGTACTTTTCTATAGTATTCTAACTTATTGAATGGGTCTGAATAAATATATACATATTTTTAGAAATGTTCACAGGATCAGCTTTAACTTCTAACTCCTGCTGTTTTCTCCATGTCTCCAGGGCTACAGGACGGGCTATCCTTACCGCTGCCCGGCTCTGCGAGACAAAGGTAAAAAGTATAGTGACGCGGAGCTCGCTTCCTCCGCCCACGGCGGTTACTCCTATGGGGAGGACAGCGACTCAGGCGCTCGCTCCCCGCTGAAACACAGCTTCCAGCGCGGCCAGCGCGACAAGACCCGCTGGGTCAATGCCGGCAGCAGGTCCGACGAGCCCTACGAGGACGGGCCCGACAGCACCAGCCCCAAGTCGAAGCCTAAGGTGTGGACGAACATAACACACGATCACGTCAAACCCTTGCTGCAGTCTCTCTCGTCCGGTGTCTGCGTGCCAAGCTGTATAACCAACTGCTTGGTCTGTGCCTACCTTATTGTTCATAGTATAGAATTTACAGCTGCCTTCTTGGTAGCATTGGGTAGTTGTTCGGCATCCTGAAGGACTGGGGAGACCAAAATGGAAAAGTAAAGCTTGAATATCAATTAATGGTTAATTATGTCATAAACTTTCACAAAAAAACCTGGCGACCCACAATCTACCTCTGTAAAAACCAGTGTCTAATTACTCTTGGACTTTTGTGTTTCTATTCTGCTGCAAGTGAAGTACACCTACCAAACCACCTTTCTAATGCTGCGATCTTGACTCTTTGTTTCCTTCTGGTCTCCGAAAGCTTCACAATGCCGGGCCAGCTGCCCAGAGCATGCCCCACAGCATGTCTTGTTGTGAAATGCATTGTATGTGTTGATGTTTTTCCCAGAGGAGCGAGCAGCAGGGGTGTGGCATGAGTCCTCAGGTAGGCAGGTGAAGGCAGCAAGACAGGGACATTGCTGTTCACCATGCAATCGCTCATCCCGAGGGCAACAATTTTTTATCTTTTTTTTCCTTTGCATCTTGACGTTGACTTTCTTTGTTTCTTAAAAATGAATCCAACTATTATTTAAAATCAGGAGAAGCTAGATTTGCTGAAGACGCACGTCACTTTGCTGTAAAGATGAGTCTATAATCCATACAGACTTTTCAAGGAACCAATGGAAAGGGGCATGCCTCTGAGAATATTTTGTTTTTTCTGGAATAGTGACTAAAATATGAATTGAAACTGAAAGTTGCAGCCTTATCACCTTACATAGCTTTTGGCACCTCTGGTAAAGATGTATGAAAAGCCTTCGAATGAAATAATCTGTTTATTCTCACACAGATGTATTTATTTTAAATTTACCCATAAATGTTTATTTATTCTGGATACTAGAGAGACGGGGAGAGGGACAATCTTTTAAGGAATCTCTAGATTGCCCAAAGCTGCTGTTCCTTTTTCGTGCACTACTTAGTTTAGTTCACAGGGTTTCTACAAGTTTATGGTCTTTAGACCTAGATAGTCATAGAAAAAGATTGACTTTGTGGCAGATAATATCTGTGTTGCTTTGGCTAAATGTTCTGAAGCATTGTTCTGAGTCTATTTCAATTTTTCCAAGATCTCTATTCAAAATATTCAAGAATGTCAACAGGCTCATGATCCCATACATTATAAAACAGTCTTGGGGCCTTCAGAAGATGAAAAATTCCCACAGCATCACAGATCTTCCACCGTACTTAACACTTAATATTTGCCATGAGTCATTTTCTCCCCAAATTGTCTTTTGTTTCAACCAAGATCTACCTGGAGTGTTTGTTGCAAAGAAGCTCAGTTCTAGTTTAATTCTCACTACTTTTAGTTGTTTAAAAAAATCTTAAGATTGGCTAAAATTTTCCACTTAATAAAGTTAGTTGCAGGTTGGTTTTTTAGTATAAATTGTACTGCTACAATAAGAGGAAGGTATTTTTACACATCTATAGCAGGGTTGCCAATAGTTGTTGGGGTGCTATATAAGAAAAAGCTTCCTTGCAACCTGCTTATTTATTTTTTCTTGCTACTCCTAGTTTATTTTGCCTCTAATTTTTGGTTTTAGTTTTATTCTGAAAAGCAGCTTCTATAAAATCTTCAGTGCCTGCATGATTGAATTTGTTTTAAGAAAAGAACAACAAAAAAGACATAATAAAATCTGACTTGACTTTTTGAATCAATTATCTCCTGTTGGGAAAGTAGGAAATGTTATGTTGTGAGACTCTTTCTCAGTGAGTATATCATGTTTACATGTTCATCTCATACTCAACCAACCCAACCCTGCTGTACCCATCCAGCACCTTTTCCTCATCTAGCCTGCCCCCTCCTCTTTTGGTTTGGCAACCATGCAACCAAACTTGGAGTAAACACAGGAATGAAGTCATGAGCTTTTGCTCCCCACTGCAAGTTACATGCTTGCGTTAAAATAGTTCACTAGGTGGCATGAAAGTTGGTGTTATATCTTCATTTGCTGCTCATTCCGTTTAATGCTAGAAATGGATGAATAATTTCCTTTTTAATCACTCTGAGCATTACCAAGTTTACGCAAATTTTATAAACTCAGCACAGAGTTGTGACAGATTTCATCCTGTGCAAAGAGGATGTTTTTTGTTTTTAGCGTTGTGATGGGAGCTCCCATTTGTCCCAAAATGGCCGAGTGTTCTCGGGTATGTTTCTTTCTTATCTCTGTTGTCCTTGTTGTGTATCAGCCTGGGAAATGACTTTGGTGATGCCAGCTCACCCCTCACTGCCACTCTCGCTTCGTAAGCCAGCGTCATCGTCTCGGTCACCCACCCAGCCACCTCTCACCTCTCCACCACTCACAGCCACTCAGCCCTCACATCTCCCCACACTGCCCCAGCTATTTTTTTTCTTTCTTTCTGTTGACTCATGCTGTTATTTGTCTTCAGTTGATTTTCAGTGTAATTCTGTTTGGTTTTAGTTCAAATGGTAGATCAATGATGATGACAAATGACTTCCATTGTTACAAAACAATAGTGATAAATTGTATTACGGTATAATTTTTTCATAAAGTGGATTCAGGAGCAGGAATTTTCTTAGAATTCATGAAATTATGCATACAGGCAAACCACACCATATAAACTGATAAATCTGGAGGCTTGAAACAAACATCAATTGTATACCACGGCCTCATTATTATTATTATCATAAATTATTATTTTCAGAGGTTCTTACTTTCATAAATTAATGAACAAGACTTATTATTTGCTCTGATATGAGATTAAAACTCAAATTCCAGGATTTGTAGGTTCTGGTCTGATACTTGAATTTAAACATATTTATAGATTTTCCAGTCTTGGAGCATTTTAAGGCATTTGATGCTGATTTTGTTCCAGTTTTGTATAAGTTAATATGAATACACTACTACAAATATTATTGTGGCCATAAAAAGTACAAAAACAATTTTAGTACAGTTTCAGAATTTAAAAAGTAGTAATATTGCTAGTTTTTGTGATTGGAATTAAGCCTACTCTTGAGTTAGAAAAACTAAGAAATAAACTCCATATGTATTGTCATTATCTGCATTCCATTATCTGTGACCTCTACTACTCTCATTAGTAAATATTTCATAAAGTATTGTGAAACCTATTTACCCAATGGGTGAAAAAACCCCACAAATTTTAATGAAAAGTTGCATGTTCTGCTGTCTCTCCTTAGAGTTTTCAGTAGCCAAGATACTTTTCAATCAATAATATGTGAAGATATTAAAATAAGAAAAGAAAAAGATAAGATATCCAAATACTCACCTGAATCAAAAAATAATGTATTTCTGCCTCGTGCTGCCTAAAGAACAAAATCTTACAATGTAATTAAGATGATATTTAAGAACAGCTGATGTGATGGGTAGGTAACTGATTCCCACATGTCTAATTATTTACACACAGTAATCCTCAAAAAATATCTTAGATTTTCTAGGATCATAAAAATAAAACATGCTAAAACCTACCTAAACCTTCATCATCATTGACTCACTTTAAAAAAAAAAAAAGTCATCAAACTTTGTGGATTTTTTTTATTTTGCATGACTTGTAAGGCCTGCATTGAGTTATGTCTACATATATTTTTGTGCTAGTTTTATTTTATTTTTTCTTGCCATTCGGTGTTCCTGTTTTAACTGTTTAACACTTTACATCGTGTTTACAGTGGACTAAAGAAGAAAGCCTTCGCCAGGCTGGAGTAGCCAATCAATTTATCCCACTGAACACCGACCCAAAGGAAGTCCTGGAAATGAGGAATAAGGTATTGTTATTGTATATTTGTATATTTGAAGCTCTACAACAAGATATGTTTCACTCTAACCAGATAAAAAAATTATTTTTGTTTGTTTGTTAGATCCGGGAGCAGAACCTGCAGGACATAAAGACTGCAGGACCCCAGTCTCAGGTTCTGTGTGCTGGCACTGTGGTGGAACGGACCTTTAACCAGGTCAGTGTGTGATGTTAACGCCTCCATGCTTCGCTACAGTAACTTTCCTGACCTGGACTTGATGCTAATGAATATGGTTTGAGTGACTTGTCCTTTAAGACAACTTAAAAGCAAATTTTCTAAGACTCTCAGTCCAGGTCAGGAGGTATGTCTGAATCTAAATATCAGAACAATGCGCATGAAGTTGTTCTGGACACTGAGCTGCATTGAAAGGAACTTTAAAATCAGTTTAATTCCAATATTTTAATATTAATTACTAAAAATATTTTCTAATTAGAGAACAAAAAGTCCTCTGTGTTGTTAGGATGTGGGGGACTTCATAATTATGACATTATTCTTTGATCACAGAGATTGTCGTTCTTGCAGGTGAGTAATGTGTGGGAAAGGTAAACATAATTTGGTTTCTATATTTCTGCCAGCTCAGAATGCGTCCATTTTCATACCCAATTTTATTTATTTAGCAACATTGTTCTGTCTTTTGAGCATCACAGCTACATTTACTACCTTTGGAGTTTCTAGTTTTGATACACTAATCAAAAGGTCCTGTTGTAACTAAGCAACGGTTCTCTTTATTTTTCTTATGCATGTGCAAGGTTTTCCCCTCATGGGTTGAAAAGAATGCGTAACATGAAGTCTTGACTCATTGGTTCTGTTTGCATGACTCGGGTTCAAGATGCTGTGAATGTTTTTGCTGTTTACTTTTCATTTTCCTGGAGGGGAATTGGACTTTATCCTCTTTCTGTCTTTAGAATTTTAGGTTTAAGTCAGTGCAATTGTAGTGACATCTTATGAGGCATGAACAATAAAGTCTCCTATACCCCAACCAGAGTTGACCATCATCGTGTTGACAGTTTGAAAAGCATGCTAATAATGGCTACCACTTTCTCCGCTGCCATGCTTTTCATAACTTGACTCCATTTTTCTACAATGGTTCCTGTGTGCATGTATTCCCTCAAGTGGTTTTAGTATGCTTCGGTGTGCAAGTGCTTTGAAAAGGTATTCATAGCCCTTCAAATTTGCAAATTTTTTTAATGTTACAGCCACAAGTTTTGGTGTATTTTATTGGGAATTTATTTGACAGACCAACACAATGAAGTGAACAATGGTGAAGTGGAAGGGCAGTGATTCATAAAAGGTAGCATCTCAGTTTCATATCAATTCTTCTTTGTAAAAGGGCGCAAATTCCATTAGATTGGATGGAGAGCATCTGCGGAGGAAAAAAACAACAACAAAACAACAGTCCTGCTGCAGTTTATAGTTTGTAGGTTTGGACTAGGCCATTGTAACGCCATACACTTTGACATAAGCCATACAGTTTAGTGCTTCTGTTCTAACTTGAGATGACCCTCTGCCCCAGTCTCGAGTGTTTTCCAGCATCTAGCAGGTTTTCCACAACTTTATCCATGACGTTTTGCTGTGTTCTGTGGTCTCTGACCAGTTTGTTAACTAATGTTCTCTAGTGAATCTAGCAGCCTTCACAAAACAAATGTATTTCTAAAGGGATTAACTTGCACTCCAGTGGACTCTCTTTATTATTTAGGAAACTTTCAAAGGCAACAGGTTGCATACGATTTTATTTTTGTCTATTGGCCTGAGTGGGTTTAAAAGACTACGCACCACACAGTTCAGATTTTTACTTTGAGAAAAATAAAAACATTGTATCTATTTTTCCTTTCACTTCAGTTCATTTATTAGCTACTTTATGTTGGTTTATCCCACACAATCCCGATAAAATACATAAGAACATGCGAAATGGCTCAAGGGGTTTGGATACTTCTGTAAAGCACTATATATAT
>CAEFZY010000908.1:0-18218 GCA_903066815.1 Brachyrhaphis roseni
TTTAGCTGTGATTACTACTTTGCACACACTCTGCATTCTCTTGATGAGCTTCAGTCACCTGAAATGGTTTTCACTTCACAGGTGTGCCCTGTCAGGTTTTTCTACAATCTAATCTACAATTTTCATAGTCATGAAAATAAAGAAAACCATTTGAATGACCAGGTGTGTCCAAACTTTTGGTCTGTACTGTATATCACTTGTATTTAGTGATAGAAAAGGCCTGAAACCAGTAATGTTGAAACCAAGAAACTTGCCATAAGGTTTAACCAAATTATGGAGTCAAATTCACAAATATAAGGTCAATAATCCAACATGAGCAGGTTGTAGCAGTCACTATTTTTAAAAAAGGATTAAACTGACTTATTCTGCAGATAAAAGGTGGAGTAACTAGCAAGTAATTAAGGAGGTTTTCAAGGTAGAAAAGTTTACGAAAACTTCCATCACAAGCTTAAGAAGATTTCAAAGGTTTGTTTCCAAATTGTAAGTAACCCTGGGGCTTGCTGGGTTGGGCTTGGAACCCATTGATAACTGATTGCAGTTCTAGTTTAATTTAAAATCATATATATTTAATAACTGATAAATGGCTCTTTGAAATTGACAGATTCTGAAGATTTGTTTCCCTTCAAGGAGCCATCAGTCCCATCACTAGTACCATAGCCAAAGGCTATAGTCCTAGCTCCATGACTAGGGGGGAGGAACAACTGACAGAGACGTAGGCCCAGGCTACAGATTAGATGGTGCTCTGTGCCTTGGAATTGTCATATTTTGATTTGTGGATCCAAACGAAAGCCCAACAGGGACTTGCATTCATTTACGCATTATTCTGTTGTGATGTATTCTGTCTTTTATGCTCATCCAATATACTTCCTTCCCAGGCAGGAAAGATTGATGGTGGTTGTCATCCCAGGATGACACATGGACCCTGTGGTAAAGTTTGTCACTTTGCCTGTATCACCCTAAACTCCCCAAGGTGGCTGCCTCAAAATCCACATCTCTCAGCAGTTGAGTTCAAAATGACGAGGCTGCCATTAAAATCCTCTGCAGCTGGGTTTTCTGGCTGCTGTCTACTGATCAATGATTTCCATTCACCCAAAGCTTTTACTCATTTAGTTTTGTTCCTAAATGAGGAACAAAACTAAAAAAGAGAACTTGGAAGGTTAGAGCTCAGTATCTCAAAGCCCAGAAATTGTTTAGGTACTCATTTCAATGAAAAATACTCAAATTTTTCAGCCATTGGTCACTGATTAGAATGAATGAATGAATAAATGTATGAATGTGTGCATGTATGCATGTGTGTATGTGAATACAAGTGCACAAACTAGTTTTATTTTACTGGTTGTAATATTTAAAACCTTTGTATTTCGTAAATTCATCTTAATCCTGGAAGCCAAATCAAGGGACATGTCTTGCAGAATAGACATGAAAATCTCTACACATAGCATTTGCTTCTAATTAGGAGCCCATTTTTATCTATATTTGTCCCTATTAAACAAAAATAAAAAAATAAAATAGAATGAAATGAGTTTGTCAAAAAAAGGGAGTTTCCCCATTTCTTTCTTCCTTAGATTTAGATACAGTATCATAGTTCCTTGAAGGTCACCATACCTGCAATTCCACACCTGCCCAGCAGTTGTCACTGCCTAGTTGTTCAAGTTTTCAGATCTTTGAGTTCTTCCCTTTACACGATTTTAAAATTCCTCCAAAAAGGTACCAGCTATTGCAGGGGATCCCAACTCTGGCCCTCAGGGAGCACTGTCTAGCATGTTTTTAATGTTTCCCCACAACAGAATTTGAAGCCGGTGAAGCTAAAACTACACCACTTGAGGAATTTGAGGTAGAACACATTTACAGGAAAAAGTATAAAATGCCTGGTTTTTCTGCAATTTTGACTTAATTGATTGTGTACTTTCAGCAAAATGTCCTTGTTTGAGTCTGTATACACCACTTACTGATTAGTCAATTACTACTTTCATTGATATTTTAATACTTGTTTCATCACAATTGTTTCAGCTCTAACATAGTTAATATTTAATTTAAGGTTTTATTGCACCTGTCATTTGATAAACAGATTTAGAAACCTTTAAAACACTGAAATTTGTTAACTTGTGAAATTAGAAGTTGCAAATTGCTTATTTTTTAAGGGTGTTGATCTCCAATGTCTAATGGCAGGAGGGGATGTGGGGGCTTTTAGGGTACTAACCCAAACCTAGTAGAGCAAAATTCCTTGTGCAAAGTTGACTTTTTCCATCCTATACATATAAATTGGAAGATTAATAGTTTAACTTGCTGCCAAACAAACATTTCTGAAGAGTTTAAAAATAAAGGAAATGGAAAACTTTAAACTGCATTTACATTTGAATGGGAATCAAAGGCACAAAAGATGCATTAGGGATATGACTGTATTTAGTTTAAAAGGCAGGTTCAACAAAAAAAAAAATCTTAAAATACACATCTTGACTAAATTGGCTATTACATTTAAGTTAATAGCCAAAGTGATTTCAAAAACAAAGGAGGACTGAATGCAAAGCAGAGGTTATACAATTATCTTTATTTTTTATCTCAACTTCTGGCAATCAAAGAAAATTTGCAATTTAATTAGAAAGAGATGAAGCAAACATCAGCTTTGGTTGATAGATTTTATGTAAGCTTGCAGAAGCAACCATATCTAAATGTTTCATTGATGTACTCCTTTCTCATCCATCTATTCATGTTGCACCATCAGCTCTCCTTGTGACTTTTGAGCACAAAACACCTCCACCTCCTGCGGAAATTCTAATAGTCTGATGTTAATTGATGACTTGAGATAATGCCATGGCATGCACAACGCAAATCACGTTAACAATGAAATCAAGGGTCTTAGCCTCAAGGCACGTTGTAGATGAATTTTACATAAAAAGTATTTCCCCATCAATCTTTGAAAAGGGCAAATTTCAAACATCACCATGTGGCCACAGGTAACATGTGGTACAGCAGAATTAATCTACATTTTAACATTGCTGTTCAAATGCTTCATTTTCTCATTTCTTATAAACAATTTGAACTACTTAAATTGTTTACACATGTGCCTCATACAATGGAAGAGTTTGCATGTCAGGTAAAAGAAAATTATACTTTTTTTTCCCGAAGCAGATGATTTAAATCATAACCAGTTTTTAAGATGAGGTTTTCTGTATAAAATGAATTTATAAGCAGCTGAGTCATCACATATTTACATTGATTTGAATTCCCTTTACTGTATTTTGAAGGATGAGTTTCTCCTATGGATAGTCTGTCATCTCCGTCCTCATTCAGTTGGTGTGTAATCTATGTAGCTCATCTGTTTGCTCCTTCATCTGCAACCTGCCTCTTAGCAATTACTTCTTTTTAGTAGAGCTGCTTTACCATATATTTGTTCTTGCTGTCTCCAGAACAGTTCAGTCAAATATGCATGGATCCCTAGAGACTGTGGCCAATTTCACTTTTGGTTTTCAGAACAAAACATTAATAGAAAAAAAAATGTACATGGGTAGCAAAAACAAAGATCAAGTGAAAGATCATAACAATGAGATGAGACAACTTCAGTATTTGGAAAAACTAGGAACCCTCATTTTTCTATATCATGAAGATTTTACCAATTAAACTTTGAAAGAACTTGACTAACGTATACATTTCGATTTTCTCTCTTGTCAAAAAGTGGCCCAAAAGTAAAAGGAAAATGTTCCTTTTTGGGTCTTAAAAACTATAACAAAGGGTTTAAGGTTTTAAGGAACCTCAGTGTACATCCATTAGCTTTATGTTTGTATTGTCAATGTTCTCATTCCTGCATGGAACAGTGAGTCCCATTCCAAGCAGAACAGGACTTACTGTTCAGCATGTATTAGATGTTTATTTGCAGCCACACAACTGACTTAAATGAGTGGGTGATTAACAGGCCTCTGCAGCACTTGAAGACATGCAGAGGAGGTAATGCAATCATTTTAATTAGGTGTACTGGAGCAGAGATGCTTTTAAAATACAAAAGGCAGCTGGCCCTAAGGATCAGGATTGAGAGCTATTGATTTAGTCTGTTGAAATTTCTACAAGACTCAAGTCATACTGCTTAAAAAGGATGGGTATGTAAACTTCAGAACCTAAAGAAACTTTTCCTTATTATTTTTCTGCCATTTAACAAATAGCCATAATTTTGAAAAAAATTGACCCTACACAAACATTTGATTTTATTTAAATGTCAGACAGTAAGAAGAATGTTTGTCTTTTTGTACAATATGCAAACATTTGACGTCAAGCCTGGCAATGCCTTGAAATTCTCTCACTGTCAAAGTATTTGTAACAGTGTAATGAAGAGCAAACCAGGTGCCATTTTAATGTCTTTATGCTAACTGAGATGGATCATATTTCAGACAAAAGACACAGTTTCCTTTCGCTTTGATGACGAGCAAGAATATGTCTTGTTCATCCTATGTTCACTGAGTTATATCAAAGATTTTCCATTTTCTTTTCGTTTCAAAAAGGTTGGAGAAGTCAGAGATGCAAGATAGATTTGATTTGCTGTGACAGAGCAAAGGACAGTTAATTGATGACAACAATGCACCGAAGCACAAGAGTCCACAGAAATATCTCCTGTGTGTGACCAAAGTATCACAGCACACTCCCCTCTCATGGGCTGTCTTTACTGTGAATTACTTTTGCAAAGAAGAAGAAAAAAGTTGCTGTGGTCAGAAGAGTGCCTAACTGTGCAGAAAACTGACGATGTCATAGATTGTCAGTTTTCTTGCATTTTTAAGTGGCTTTGAAGTGTAAATGGAGCAGAGAGATGAGAGGACAGAAGATGTGGCTTGATGCTAATCTTTAACAAAACAACAGAAATGTCTCTCTGTGTACTACTACCTTATCTGCTTCTGGCCATGGTTGCTTTATGACAACTTACACCTTTTTGTCCCTTTAACGACAGGGTTGTAAGGCGTTTCTCCCCAATTTTTGAGAGATTTTGGTTTTTGTCACTTAAATGTTTTAAACATACCTATTTAAGCAGGTATTGGATATCCCCACCATGCATCCAAATGAGCACACCAGTCTGTAATATGACAAGGCGGGCTGCTTTTTCCAACTTAAAAATGTGAGGATATAAATGTTGAAAACTGCTTAAAGTACAAAATGGTGACCTGAAAAAAAATCCCTCGCCTGCTAAATAAAACCCAAATATTTAAAACAATATATACATAGCTAAAAGTCTTCATGAGATTCTTTGCTAGCTTTTGGTACTTCCTATGTATTTCATAACAGTCCATGTTATAAAAACTGTTAACTCTTCAATAGGATTAGATTATCTTTAAGATGTTTAAAGGGAGAAAAATATGGATATCAGCAACTTTGATTTAAAATATAACCCTGAGATCTCCTTCAAATCTGATGTTTGCGTTTTGTAGAATCAGCAAGTCAAAAACAGGTTTACAATCCTACAATCTCTTCCAGTGCCTGTTTTTCTTTAGCAAAGTTAAGAGTAGAATAGCCTGAGTGGTTTAAAATACAGGTAACACCTTTATCAGTTCTATGACAGGTGGTATATTGCAAATAACAGTGGTTACACAAGAGTAGTCAAACACAGACATAATTAAAATTAACTATCGGAGCAAATCCCAGGCATGTTGTCCATAATAACGTGGCAGTGACCATAACCCACAGAGAACATCTAATAAATGGCACATTGTGTACATAAAGATCAAACAATGCCAATAGCATGAATTATTGCAAGAAGGTCCTCGCTTCAGTGAATTACAATATAATTTTCCTTATGCTACCTTAAATAAAATTACAAAAAAAATGTAATCTGAAACATTAAAACAGATTATGCTTAATATAAAGATATTTTTAGCTGAAACTGTGATAATCTAATCCATGCTATTGATGCAATTACAAAAGAAATCTGGATCTATATCTAAAGTATTCCTTTAAAAACTGTTCCAAGAGGAAAAGAAAGAGAAAACAAGTAGGAACACATGGAAAATAGCATTGCACCACAACATGATTATAGATCAAAACAGCAAACAAACTAATAAAGTTGCTCGAAAAGCTTCTAATAGGTCTGCAAAGGAAAACAATATACTTGACTTCTCATTCCTGGAGAAAATTTCAAAACATTCTTTCACCATCTCTTTTCCAAACAACTTTATGAAGCATTCCAAACAACAGCTGGATTTACCACAATACTGTACATTAAACATAGGAGATACAGAAAGGCCTAAGAATAAAAGGTGATAAAACACCCAAGAATACATTAACAAAAAGTAGAATACAATACAAATGGTACCAGAAGTAGGTAAAAATGAGTCCAATGTCAATAACTCACACTGGGTAAAAAGCTAAAGGAGTGGCATGGAAGAGAGTTTTTAAATTAGATTTAAAAGTGTTAATATAAGGTTGCAGGTTAAAGTTTATTGACTAAGCACTCTATTGCATTCTGCAGCTGTAAGATAAAATCTTCATCTGTTGATCTGAGAGCATATATGGGTGTAGGAGTTCTGAGAGAAAACATTTTAAAATACTTAAAAAATATTAAGACTTACAATGGTACAGACATAAAAAGTGAATCAGTGAAGGGTAGCACAAATTCAAGGACTCTTCTCTTGTTCACGTATGCCTTTCATCTTGTACAAGATGTGAGCAAAGAACAGAAGGCTAATTCTTAAAAAAAAGGGGGCCATTACACTAAACAAGACATGAGGTTATAAAAGCATGGGCTTCTCTTTCAAGATTTCTTTTAGACAAATCAGGCTTCATCTCAACTGCTTCAGTTGAAAATGCAGGGCATGTTTACCTTACTTTCAAGTTTAAGGGATCCATTTTTACACCCAATTTTGAATTAATGCTCAATAAGAGATGCCAGGAAGGAAAGGTTGATAAAAGTGTTCCTTTCTGTGTGCTTTAGTCTAAATAACATATGTTCAGACTGTCTTTAAACTAGGGAAGATTTAATACCATGCATTTCCTCCTATGAAGAAGGGAGTCAAGGAGAGTCTGGACAGATTAGTTGCCAATGTGATTCAGTTGGAAAACAAAATCTGACAGATGTCAATCTAAAAAGGCAATGCCATGCTTTTAGTAAATGGTACCAACTGGCATGAGAAAAAAAATGCAAATTTATAAAAGGATGAGACTGACAAAGTAGCCTAGTGGATGCCCCAAAGTGAGGCCACGAGAGGTGGAGACAACAAAATTAAAAGGTAGATCCTAACACACTGAAGAGCTCAACATTTGATACCTAATGGCTGCTCAAAGCTAGAGATGATGATCTCGTAATCTAATGTATTGAAATCCACTGCTAAGTACAGAAGCACTGTACTTAACCAACTGCTGATACCAATTGTATGTCAAGTAAGCCACAGAGAATGAGTGTTGTTGCATTAACCTCTGTCCTGAATACATAAGGTGGTATGATCAAGTTTGTGTTTCATGGTTGCTAGGAGGACAAGCAACTGTTTTAAATAGTTTCTCACACTTTTTACTCCACAATGATGAATTTCATATAGCTTAAAATTGCCTTATTGTCTTTTTCGGACAAGACTTGCAACTGTTATTACTAATTTTGTCTTTCCTTCTTGATGTTATATAACTACATACCTGATACATCGAATCATTACTGTCAAAACCTCTGCTTATATGTTTATTGTCTGTTTCATAATTAGTTATTGTATTATTCTGTATGGCGTAACGCAATTTGAACTGCCTTGCTATATAATGGGCTATGCAAATTACTCAACTTCTATAAAGTTGATCACAAACATACAGTGGAATATTAAATCCTGTTTTCTTTCTTAACCTATTAGATCTCACAAAATAAGGGTCTTTTACAGTTTGGCTTAGATTTTACTAGATAACACCGGTAAAATACTGAGTCTTATTGTTCCTCTAAAGTTGGATTTATTTTTGCTTTAAATTGGTAAACAGAATTCAAATAGGTGGTAAAATACTCTTTTACTATGGCTTTATATAAATAATCTGCATTCAACCTGCAGTAAACAATCCAGTGACTGGAGGAACGACATGTTGATCAATTCAGATAAAAAATAAAGCCAAAGATGTCTTTGTAATGAAGAGAAAGTCACTACTTAAGAATGCTATTCTTAGAACAAATTCTATTCTTGCCACTTGCTATTTGGTGTGAATGTAGTATGTGGAGTCTTTCCTATTTTAGTTTCAAGGTGTGATCATTTCCAGTAAACAGAAAAAAAACTGAAAGAACCTGATATACTTCCACGGCAGGAGGAGGAGACTCACGGTAAATTGGAAGCACAGAATGAAAAGGAAGTTAGCATTCTGAGGAGAAGAGACACATGGGTGGTGCTCATAATAAGCAGAAAAACAGGAACTAAGAGATAACATGTAACAAAGTACACCTGCACACCTGAGCAAAGCCACTCCTTGTCCAGAGTGGTTCAGAGATGGTCGATTAGCCGAAGAAAGAGGTTGGTCTAAAAAAAGACTGCCAAGGATTTTAATTTTGTTTGGGAGAATTTTTTTTTTGAAGACTTTAATTCAATGTATTTGAATATACATATAATTCTGAATTCCATCCACAGCAGCAAAAATAAACTTTTTTCTCCTGTTTAAATGCACTCTTGAAGAAAATGTGGCATAGGAACGTAGTGGTCCTTCTTCTGTTCTGCTATGGTGAGTAAAATTAGCTAGTACAGGTTTGTCTTTTTTAATTTGAAGATGTTTAGATGTAAATGTTTCACTCAATGAACTATTCATTTAGGTAATACTATTAAAAGTAAATAATAATTACAGCCATCAACACATGAAAAAACCTCTACCACTCATTAATAATGAAGTCTGAGAACTCAATCACAGGAAATGCTGGTTTAATTTAATGTTAATTCAAGACTATCACTTTTAAGTACACTTCTTTAAGTATAATGTTTTAACAAACATATTATGTTTAAGTTTTTTGACTGTCACAGGTGTTATCTTTACCATCTCCAGATTAGTAAATAAAATAAAAAAAGACATCATTAAAGTCACTTTCTATGTAGATAATTCAGAGCAACAAAAAGTTCCACAAGCCATTTTCTAAAGCCCGTCTTGAAATATTAGAAATGTATTGTATAAAAAGTAGGTTGCTGGCAGGGTTAGGCAACAGCGGTTTTGAGTTTCAACTATTAGCAGAGACAAAGTCCAACTCCAACAATACTTTCTGTGACGCCCTGAATCCAGGGTGTAATATCACACTGGGCTCTGAGTCACGCAAACCTATTGTTCCGGATAAAAATGTGTTTGAAAGTGAAAATTGAATTTACTGCATATAATAAATTGCCATCACATTTGAATTCTAAAAGCATTTTAAAATGCCTAAAACTTGATTTTTGACACCTTTTCTAAAATGATTGGAACAATAACTATTAAATTTGTTGAATATACTAAAACAATAAATAAACCAAGTAAATAAGCAGAAATACATTTTCTCCCTTTCTCCAACAGCAAGTCCCTCAACTGGAAGTGACCGTGTGTATTTCCTCTCCAAAAACTTTTACAATGTTCTTCACTGGGATCCTGTGAAGCCAGCTTTTCCAGGCCAAAAGGTTCTCTATAGCGTGCAGTACTGGAGGTAAAATCAGATTATTGAATGTTAATTAATTGTCATTAACCTAAAGACTCAAAAGATGCCATTTTCACCTAATCTCCAGATGGCGATACACAAAAAGAAGTCTAGCACAGACTTCCAAAACTGTTTAGACAACATAGTCACATCTAAATGTTTAAATGTCAGCTTTTATTCAGCTAAACACCAAAAGCTATACCTGCCAAGTCTCCTGTTTTGGCCAGGAATCTACCGTATTTTACCCCACTTTCCCGCTGTGCTCCAGTATTAGAATTTTCCCACTCTCTAACATAATTACAACTCCATTCTTATGGTACTCACCCTGAATGAAACGTGATAGATTTAGCTGATTATAAGCTCAGCAAATCTGAGAAAATGGTGTAACCAAAATGGTCAACACTTTGAATAAACCTAGTCTATTAAACCATTGTCAACTACACAGCTGCAAGTTTTTAAATTTAATTAAGGTTGTGTTCAAGTGCCATCCATGGTATAGATAACTATCAGTATTGAGTAACTGGCCTCATTGGTCTTAGATTTTTCCTGAGCAAATACAGCACAAAACCGTAGATTATCCTTATCCTTCTCAGTGTAGACTTTTCCCTATTACTTATCTCACATGTATGGATAAAAAGATCTGTATTAGAGAATGCATATATGTTCAAATTGTTATGCAGCTATGTTGAGTGTGAAACTGTTTAAAAAGTAAGAATAGAATTATATTTTAAAAAGCTACACATAGCTGAATACAGGATGTTTTTTCTATTTACTTACATGTCAAACATTTGCTTTTGAAACAGAGCTCAGTAAATAGGTTATGACCAATAGCCTATTTAATTGGCCATTTTATTTGGCCAATTAAATGAACTCTTATTGCCATCGTGCTTATGCCTGAAAAAGAATTTGACTAAATTGAAGAGGGAAGAATATATTCCTTATATTGTGCAGTGACACCTTGCTTGCAACAATACAAGCTCTGAATGAGAATGTAGGAACTTAATTTTAAATTTGTCTATAAGATTTAATTGGTTTAGTAGCTACACAATCAATACGGCTGTGAATTTCCAAAAGACTGACTATACTGTCTGTTGAACTGATTACAGGGGTGATGATCAGCACTACTTGATAAAAGATGAGTGTCAAAACATCACCAGCCTGTCATGTGACCTAACTACAGAAACCCCATCAGTGTATGGCGTTTACTACAGAGCTAAAGTAATGGCTAATGGGAGCTGTCATGACATCACCACCTCCTTTACGCCCCTGAGAGACAGTAAGACTCACCACACACGTTATTTTCTGATGTACTTTATCACAAATGTATTCTCCCATGACATTCACTTATTGCTTTAATTTTCTGCCTGTAGCTGTCCTTGGTCCACCACTTTTGTCTATTCGCACAACAGCGTCCACCCTGCATGTCAACATCACTGTACCAAAGGGGCCAAATGGAGTCTCCATTACAGATATCATCAACTCCACCAAGAAAGCTGTGCTCGAGTACACCTTAAAAATAACTCGTCCACAGTGGGCTGCACAGGTTTGTTGACATTAACAAACATAATGAACACATGTTTATCTTGTCTTAGAAAACATTTAGCATTAAATATATTATTGAAACTGGATAAAATACTATGGTAAAAATGAGGCACAAATATAATGTTGATTTTAAACAGGAATGTCTCATTGGCATAAAAATTGCTACTCTTCTTGGAAATTCTGATTAAAATTAAACATTTCATACACAAGTTACTAAAGAAAAAGATGGGGGGGGGAAACGATAGCACATAAAATATTTAATTTTAAAAGGAATGTTCAGCTAAACCTTTTATAAATCTTAAGTTAAGAATTGCAAATTAAACTAAATTAAATAGACCATAATTAAGCACGTTCTTGAGATCATTTCGACATAAGAAGCATTGGTTTGAAAAGCAGTCTTGCTCAAAGCTAAATGTGCACACATAGTGATAAGTCTGACCTTTGAGCAACATCCATCTTCAGCTTTAAAACTGTAGAGTCGACTTTTAACTATCATTTAGTTCTCCCAGTTAGACTGTATAAAATTGGTTTTCTGAAGTTGATTTGTTGCAGACTTTGGAACACAATGATCTACAAACGGATGGATAGAAATGCAAATAATGAAGCAGATCGGTTTTGTTTTTCATAGCAGGAAGTATGCCATTTGCAATGGTGTCAGTTATTGTGCTATGGCCTTGTCTAATTCCAAACAGTGGCTACCTCAAAGTATAATTTCCAAACATTTTCCTGTTCATCTATAAAGAGGCTTATATATGTTTTTCCTTTTCAAATTTACCCTCTTTCCAGGGTAATTACACATCAGTATAAGTGCATTTTCAGACATCATTGTACTTTACTGTATTTGCTGCAATATTTATTTTTTTAGGAAAACACTTTGGTTTTACTTTCTAAGAATGTGAAGTCAATTTGACCTACTCTACCTGCATTGAACTAAATGTCAATTTATTCTCCTATCCTGCTGTGTCTCCAGGTCGTCAAAAGCAAAAATAACCACTTTGACATGAACTTAAAGTACAACCAGTCCGTCTACTGCGGCTATGTGGTTTACAAAGCTATTCCAGAATGGGGTCGCTCAATCAGTGAGAATGCATCCTTCTGTGTAACTCTGCCAGGTGAGCAAAATGATTATCACAAGTTTCATACCAGAGTTGACTGATTTTAACTATCATGATTCATATATTTTTAATTATTCAAGAAAATTTGATTTTGCTTTAAATACTTATGTGTTTTAAGAATTTGATTGGACGCAATAGGAACCATTAGAACATTTACAAAAATGTGATACAACTGAAAGCAACAGGGTCACTCTTAGCAGCTCTGGAGTCACAGCTGCTAGAGAGATGATGCACCAATTAAGACACTTGAAGATGGTGCATTTTTCCCAAATGCTGCTTTAATCAGTTTGAGCTAATCTTCTTGAGTGATTGCAGCCACTTGGGAATAATACAGTGTTTAGTAATAGATTGCTATAAAACCATCCTTTCCAAAACAATCTGCACTATGAACACCATTACAGCACAGAAAAAAGGTCTAACCAATTACAACTTGCTACACTGCAGTTTCACATTGAATTGTGGCTTTACTATTGTTGACCATTTAATGAAAATAATGATTTCTTCTATAAAAATTATTATCATAAGTACTGGGAAACAAACTTTCTACATCATTAGAGTTAAACTAAAAATGTGAAAAAACATTTTTTCAAAGATGACTTCTTTTTATTCTAATATTTTCAAAATTCATACAAATTCAATCCTTGCTTATTCAGAAGGGAATCCTCTATAAGATTCTCTGAACATTCAAAGTTATGCAAGATCCTCACAACAAAGCAATTCTCAGAAGTAAATGCAGCTAACAGAATATTTTTGGTATATATAGCAGCCATACGGGGGCACATTTCCCATAAAGATGCCTAACCATATAAGTCATAATGGAATTTTTTCCCCCGAAAGTTTTGAAGCACCTCAGGGTGTCTCAGTTTAGAGCTACATCTGGATTTCCCCATGACATGACAGTAAGACAAACTCTCTCCTCCTTTAGATGATCCTCGTATACCTTTTCTGTGGCCTCTCCTGGGTGCTTCTGTCCTGGCAGGCATAGTCATAATATCAGCTGTGTGTGTGTGCAACTATGTGAAAGGCGGAGACTCAAAGATCATGATAAAGTCACTGGTAAGTCCATTCTGTCGTCATAGTCTTTCCTTGAAGCAACAAGGAACTCTTGTCTTACAGGAATATCAAGCCACAGAATGCCATTACTTGAGACAGTCACATACCAGTTTTATTATTTTAGTGATGTGAGAGAAAACCCGATTTGCTAAGGTGCTTTCTATTGTCAGTATCACACAGGTTAGCACTGTTCATTGTATAAATATTTATAGAAACTAACAGAGCTCTTCTAACCATCTTCAAACCAGGTAATACCCTCCCAGAAATTGAACATTTTGGAACATCCAGATAAGAATCTCAGGATTTCTAAAGTTTCTACCAAGGACACAAACCAAATAGTTCACAACAAAGAAAATACAACTCTAAACAGTGTTGAGAAGTCTCCATATTGCCAGCAAAACCCTGTCACAAGTGCCCAGTCTTCTGGAAGCTATGCTGCAGTTGGAGTCCAGCCCCAGGATGAAGAAAATAAAAGGAATTTTCAGCAGCGTGATACTATGCACAGACCAACAACAAGATGTTCTTCTTCACTGCTTTTTGTGAAAAGCAGCGAAGAAGAACCCCAGATAGGAGGAGGAATTGCAAGTTGGAGTAATCATGAGCAGCAGCCACTGGTGCTACAGACTGTAAGAGACATCAATGGACAACTACAACTTGCATTTCAACTAAAGGGTAACCCTGATGAATTACAGATGAACACAGAGAGAAAGCTTCTCTTATCAGACGTATCCTGCCAGGATGGACCGTTTAACTTTTTTGAAAGAGTAGACAGTTTAGATGGGAGAGATTCTGGATGTTATGATAGCATGATTAACACACCAACCAGCTTATACTGCAACACGAGTTACTCCACTGAAACAACGGTTCCTGATTTTCAGCAAGAATGTCAGACGACGCTTCCTGGTGATGCCATATTTCAATCAGGGTACAAGCAAAACTGGATGCCTGAAAGGCAACATGAACCCATCGACATTCACAGAGACTTGAACCTTCATTAGTCAAGAAAAAACACAAAGAGGATATTAGGAGACATGAAGGTCAGGTGTGAAAAGGAAATGACAAACGTTCGTACACCACAAGAATATACAAATTCAACATTTGTCCAGTTTTTTACTCTATCAATCCACTTCCCCAGCAATATCCATCAAGGACTGTTTTCCCCCCAGCTTTTTTAAGCAAAGAGTGGTGGAAGAAGAAGTTGACCAGAAAAATGGGAACTAGAAGGAAAATGTGGAACTTGGGGAAAACCAGCAGATTTGTATGAAAGTACTGATTGTTATCTAAAAGCAGTTCTGTATGTAAATTTTCACTCCTTTATGTGACAAAGGATGGTTTGTAGTGTTTCTCATTATTTACATATTACTATTTATAACTTATATGCCACAAATTACACTAGCACATAATGCCAACATATGCGCATGTACTATGAATACATTTGCGTGCCATTGCCACAACTACATAGAGATTTATAGATCTGGTACATTGTGACTAATTTCCTATCTCAGATTTCTTTAAGGTTTGTTCTATTTCCATTTTGGCAAATTCTGATTTTTCTTGAAACTATGATTAACCTAAGACCCAAGATTCAACATATTGAGTTTTTATTAATTGAAAGGTAACAGACTTTTCTCAATTTGTGTCACATATCTACAAATGCAGTAAAGTTCTTTAGGATACAGATTAGATATCTGGTATGTAATTTGCTCATTTCACTGACTAATGTTTTTACACAGCTCAAAATGTAGTTGTGTACGGTTTCACAAGAAATTTGTGACTAGATAAATAATTAATTTATTCTAACCATGTGCAAGCCTCAAGTGACCTTCTTGTCCTCATGGATCATTATTTATATAATGAGGAGAGGAGATGTCACCCTGTGTGTAGGAGAGAGCAGTCAGTGTTACATAGGTCTGACGGTAAACACAACTTCACTATTTTGAAACTGAGAAGACATAATTACTGAGGTAGCATTTTAAGCTAGCCTGGTAAAAACCAGCCCCTTGCTCTTTACTTTGCTTTGTACAGATGGTTGGGACCCTCAGCTATTTAAAGACGACTTCTTGTTGGAGGCAGTTGTGCATTGTGCTGAAGTTTTAAACGATTAGATCTCATTTTACCCAGACGATAACATTTGACCATGATGTATGCAATGTCCCAGTTCAATCACGAAGAAAGCTATGCTAAGAAGCTTACCGGAAATTGTACGCACTGTGAACAACCATCTCCCTCTGCAAAGAGAAAAGCGCTAAATATCTTACAGTTTCTTTTTCCGACTTAACTGCGCAATCTTTAGAAGTGTGGTCAACATGGACTTCCACCGCTGCCATTGCCAGACTGCAACCATAGGCAGACTACAATTGTAAAACAACCCAGAAGTTCAATATTATTGTTCAAAACTACTTTTGTTTGTGGAGTGGCTATGATGAAATTCATCCTGAGAAATTGAGCTCAGACAGAGCACTGAAGGGAGATGAGAATCCAGTGGAATTATATTGGAAGGCAATACAAGGCAAATTTTAAGCTGTCTTTACCGTCTAATGTTAGTACTTACAGTAGACTCAGTTAACATTTCAAACATTAAACAGTCTCCCTACACATGTATTGCAAGTATTCCTCCCCCCCTTACTATGAACTCAAAATAAAGGTATTAATTTTTAATTATCTACGTTTCATTACAGATGGAGTTGGACAAAATTTTCACTAATTTCCTAGGGCATCTTTACTGTATACTTTTCTAGTTATTTATGTAATACAGTTTTTAAATACATGTCACTGACTGTTATTTTACCACAATGCAACCATCAGTCTGAAAGTTTTCTGAAAACAAACCTCGCTGTGGTATTGTTTACCTAGCCACAATGTAACATTTGTCAGTTAGAGACATAGGAAAATAAGTTTCCGGGCTTTTGAAATAGATGGAAGATGATATTATAAACTAGCACATTTTCCTCCCATCATATTTCAGTATTACCTATGATGCATAGAAACTCATACCTTACTTTGTGTCTTGAAATAAAAAAATAATTTTCAAACTTGTTTTAAATTTGTACAGCTTGTTTGCTGTTCTTTTAGTGAAGGAAAAAATAACCTGTGCCACAATAAAGTAATATTAGGAGGTAGTGTCACACTGATAAGAGCTTGGCTTTTAAAAGCTTGAGTGCAATCTTTTATGTACAGCTGTAAAGTAATAATGTGAGGTGTGTTCAGATTGATATGAGTAACTATGTACAAAACAATGAAAATGTATATCTATCACTGTACAAAATGTCACGTTGATTTCTCTTGAATGTCTGTGTGGTAAAGTGAAAATTATGAGTGTACTTATATGTGTATATTTTTAAACCAGTGAACACTTCCTTTACGTAAATGGGATTGTCAACTGTGGAAAAAATTTAAATGTGAATACTGTTTTGAGTTTCTAAGTAACAGAGGTCAAAGTATCTAGAGCATCAAGTTTGATAAGTGATCACTCTGTGCTCGGAGACATTTGTCATATGATAAAAAGGGAGAAAAATTACAAAGAATCCAAAGTTCAGCTTGGCAGCCATTTTGCAAGAAGTGAATGTTTGCAGTCATAGTGTGCTTAAGATAATGGAACCTATCTGGTTCTGTGTTTATATTTTTCCCCATACTACAGAATTTGTATTGAAATCAAATGCCTAACAAAACATTTTAGTCACTTTCCTTAAAAGATTACAATAAACATGAAATGCCAAACCAGGATAATTTTCTTATTTTATTAGACTACGTACTTTTAATAAAATAGATATACTGATGGGATATTTTCCAACTGTCTTGGCGTTGATTTAAATTTGAAGCTCAATGGCTATTGTTAGCTTTGCTATGCAACTAGTATTCAATACCCAAATAGCAAATCTTATATTTTAAGTCTGATGTACATACAGATGAAATGAGAAAGAGAGCCTCTTTTCACTTTTACAGAATATGGTTAAAAGAAATAATTGTTTACATAAACTTTTTTTGCAGCAACCATGATAGTTTTCTGAGGCCCAATAGATTTACAAAGGTTAAAAAAGAAGAAACAAAAAAGGGACAAAACAAGACCCAGAAAAAGGCCCAGCTGGGGAGGTAATACTTTACATTTATAATTTTGTGAAGAGAGATGTCAATAATTTTGAATTGTTTAATTTTTCTGCTTTGTAATAAACTCTACAACTAAGTTTCTATCAGCTGTAATAAAATTTAAACCATTGATATATGTTTGTAATGAAAAAAGAATTAAATCTTTCAGTGAAAGATACATTTTAAGGCTTTTAACCATTTATGTTTATGCTCACTGTGTTAACAGAACAACATAAACAGAAATGGCCATGACACAGTTTTTACATTTTGAACAACTTCTAACATCGACTGTGTAAATAGATTGTTCACCCAATCATTTTGTTATTTACTTATATTTATAAAGACAACCTCAGGACTCCAGATTTGTTTTTAGCAACCCCAGTGGAGTCAAACTTTAGAAACTACTGCTTTAAAGGAAAGTCAAGTTAAACCTATAAGGAGAAAGTAAGACATTTGTCTTACTTTGTCTTACATGCACTTGAACTTTAAAAAGATGACAAAACCTCTGAATTATGAGTTTAAAGCTTCACAGAACTTTCTTAATTGTAATCTATGACCAGTTAAAAAGTTTCTCTTTGTGATGAGATATTCATCACATCCATTTTTCAGTTTAGTATTTGCTCTCAATCATTTACTAAACAATTTCATAATCACTTTTTTTTTGTAATTTCAAAAAACACCAGATTACTTGACATTATTCAATCTCTCTTGATACTTCTCTCTGCTCTTCCCCCCAAAGTTTTGACAACCCCCCCCCGCCCCCCCCCCCCACAAAAAAAACAAAAAACAAAAACACCACAAAAAACAAAAAAACACACAAACAAAGAAAAACAAAAAACACAAATTACAAC
>CAEFZY010000909.1:0-13282 GCA_903066815.1 Brachyrhaphis roseni
TATATATATATATATATATATATATATATATATATATATATGTCCTTTGTATATAAATATAGACAAAGGACAAATATGCTACTGTGATCAAGTCCATTAAGATTTCTAGTGTTATTCCTAAATTAGCTTGGCTGACTGTAGCACAATTTGACACCTTATGGTAGACTTGCATCCTTAAGCCTTTTTTTATTAATATTTTTTTTTGAAGAGAGCTACAGTAGCTGCATATACAGCAACTGCTTACACATGTATTTTCCACAAAGTGTCAGAGCTGCAGATCAAGCTGGTTGGGAGGGGGGGAAGACAGGGATAGCTCATAATGTTAGTATGAAGACAAATGCATAGAAAGCCTTGTGCTGTTTTATTTCTTTTATGTGATGTTCATATTCACAATCAAGAGGTAGATTTTAGTGCTTTTCAGATTGGGCTGGACAACCCACTGACACACTGACAATCATTCGCTGCCATGACCCATTAATCTCATCTGAGGTGGCAGCAGAAACAGGCCGCCTGATTGATACTGTGTGGCATTGGTGTTGTGAACAGAATTTGATTTAGGTGGTGATGGAGGGCCTTCGGGAAGTTAGTCAATATGTTGTTTGTCACACTATAATTAACCCAGTGAAGCTCTTGTGGTACCACAAGGTAACAATGACTTTAAACTGATAATTTAATATTCATATCTGATTTGAAAACTGATACAGTTTGATCTATGCAAGTTTATTTGAACTAAGAGTATGGAATCCATAGTTCAATGCTCCATCTGGACAGGTGTATTTCTTTTGCCATCACATCAGTTTCTCATTTTATTTTATTCATACATAAATCTCCACAGAACATCTGGCATTGAAAAATCTATGTTCTATAATTGGCCTAAGTGGTCAGGTGATCATCACCTGATCTGGAGAAAAGTGGTGCCGACATTTTAACTTTTAGTTTCAAACATCAAGGCAACAGTAGGAGGCTGAATCTTCTTTAGCACAGACAGTGTACCTGCATGGTGTATAATGGGATTAAATAGCGTTGTCACTGGGTCATTGCTGTGATATCGGCACTGATTATGCTGCTGCTCATGCCTAGCTTTTCTGTAGCGCAAATTATTGCAACATTATTAACAGTATTAAATACCTAAGGAGGTTATGCTAAAGAGTTATTTAACAAGAGAGATTTTTGGATGCTGAAATTCAAGGTTCAAGGTTGATGCACAATAATGTGACAGGTCCATGTACATAGTGTTTGTTCAAATAGTTTTTATATCACTTTCAAAATACATAAAAGCAGCCATTTAAATACTTCCCATGGTTAGATCATTAGCTGAATTCATCAGCACATTTAAATTTACAAAGCCACCACAGTTAGTCTGAAAGGAACTTATCATTAAATGTCAACACACATATATTTCATTTTAACCAAGCTACTGGAGATGTGAATGTCAGAGACGAGAATGATTGCTGTTTCCTCACAGCTCCGTTCAAGATACAAAGGCCATGAGACACAAGGGGGGTGAGCAATTTGCCCAGTTAAAATTTCAAATCTAACTGGAAAGTATTTTGAAAATGAAAAATCATTGAGCTGCTGTGTGGGTTCTGAGAATTATGGTAAGTGTGGAGCTCTGGCAGAGATTTCCAAATGAGCGGTGCTGATGTTGAAGTCATTAATGGGTAGGGAAGAACAAGAGGAACAGAGATTATATTTATGAGATGAAACATGCAGATCAACGTGTGTGTGCATGTGTGCACACACGCATACATACACACGCACACACAACAAAGCAAAATTTTCCAGACAGTAGAGTGATGGCATGTAATTATTTCCTCAATGGTCGACCATGTGTTTATCAGAATGTTAATGTATGCATAATAACAGGCTCTGCGACGCCTGCAAGAATGTCAACGCTGTCGGCCCGTCAATCAAGCCTCAAAATGAAATGGCAAATAAGTATTCAGTGCCGTCATGGTAAATGACAGACAGAACCCCCTAACAGCCCTTGAGCTGACAAATATCAGGCCAGTGCATCGGGTGGCATTATTGTATCAGGGTGGTCAGATGACCACAGGCAAACCAGATTCTGAATGTATGGAGCAGTGAACTGAGAAGCAAAAGCACCTGCCTCTCAGGTGCACCTGCCCCTCTCTCTGAGAGAACCTGAGAGGTAGAACAGAGATAAGTATAAAAAAATGTACCACCATAGGCTTCCACTATGTAGTGCAGACAGTAATGAGCAGATAAAGAATAATCTATACACTTGTAGCAGATATTGATTATCTGCAAATCCTCTAGGAGATCCAAAACAATCGAGGACAGAATCTGTCTCAGACCTTGTGAGCAAGTTAGAAAAACAAAGCCTGAAGTTCCACAATATTTCTGCTGGGCATTGTTTGACAGAAAGGCGTTTTTAAAGGATTGTAGTTTACCTTCTAGTCAGTTATACTGTGTCCCATCAAAGCATTTGCCATTGAGACACTTTGCGTCTATCTAAAACTTGATCAGATCAAAACACAAGAAAAAACATAGACAAATTATAATAAACTATATAAAAAAATTTAACTTAATTTTTCAAAAACACCCCAAAGTTACAGAGCTCTCTGTCTGTATCAATAAAAATTTACACATACAACAGAATTCTTCAGATGACAAACTTGCACTCACTTTTTACTCTTAGATAATATCTCATCAACATTTTTACCTACCTGAATCACATTAGATTAGAGATGGATTTTTAAGAAATTGTTGGAGAAGAAATTAGAGAGAGGAAGAACAGGAATCCCAGGGTGGCTTACAGGTATTATATTGGATCTTAAAAACCCCATAAGACTTATCACAACATATTACATTTTGTCTGGACCACATAGTGAGTGGAGATGCGACCAAAGTTCAGATTGATTTGGTTCTCACTGACACCTAGGACATTTCCATGCCACTGTTTTCCAAGCTGCCCCAAAACTGACACACTAACAGTTCTTGGCTGTTCACTTAGTTAGACGGACTTTAGCTTTTTTATTGTGGGGTAAAGTAAGTCTGCATTAATCACAGACAGTCATCATAACAGAAACATGTGCTTCGGTAAGAAATTCTGTTCTCAAGCCAGCACAGTGAGCCACAACTCATCAAAGATACAATAGCATTGTTCTGAAAAATTTACTTGAGAGAACATTGCCGTCATACCTGTCACCAACTAGCTTGTCTGCCACCACAATGCGGCGCATCAGAATATGAGTTGTTTATTCTCCTCATTTTACTCTTGCCTTGAGCAAATATTTAACAAAATTGAGAGAGGAAAGAGAATGCTTCCTGACGGCAGCTTGGCTGTAATTGTGGGGGAGATGTATGAGATCCTGCAAGGCCCGATTCCTTTTTTTCTTCCTCTATTAAAGCAATAAGAGCCTTGGCTGTTGCTGGCAGGCTTCAAGGCTCTTATTGGCAAGGACACCAGGGGCAAAGTCTCACAAGTGTAAATCTTTAAACAGTGAGGTCACCTGTACAGATTTAAAATAATTAATGCCAGGGCCCAGAGGACGGGATGACGTGTCACTCCGTATGAGTGAATGCCACTGAATCGAGTTAACCAAGCGGGGTCGTCTTACAATAATCAATTCTTAATTTCATGCTGAGTGCCTCAGATTAATCTGTGGAGCAAGGAAAAGTGAGGTGAGCTTTGAGTTCTATGTTGTATTACTCAGTATTTCTTGTATTTAAAAGAAACAGGGTAGGGCGGATGTGGAAAATGATAAGTGGGATTCCTTAGTGCCATTTAGGGGATATGCTAAACTCTAAGCATATGCTTATAAGAGTTAGGATATTGAAAATATTTGCAGTAATAGCAGGGAGCCCACTAATGGAAACGGATTGCAGCAGAGGACATAAAAGGATTTTTTTTCTAAGTAAATTTTTAAAAAATTCGAGAGTCTTACTACGAGTATTGGCAGCTATAAATGACATAACCAATAACATTGGGTTTGCAGTTGAAACCACACAGCGCATCACACAAACTAAAAGCCTGAAAATCATTTTTCATGGGTATGTTTAGTACCATGCTCCCCCATGCATTTAAATGACCTCATCTCATAGATGGATGTACAATTTATGGGCATTTTTAGTATATAATCAGCAATATCCAAGTCAGATCAGTATGCCTCAGTAAACAGTTTATTGAATCAAAACAAGCAGATTTTACCATAATGGTAGCATTCACAGAGCAAGACTGACTGAAGGAAAGATACTGATACATTACAGATCATCTTCTGCACGTCTAATGAGGCTCTTCTTTGGCATGACCTTCATCGAAGCAACCTTCAAACTGTTCAAAACCCACACACAAACACACTGATGCTCAGGACTCACTTTCTAATCAGTGGGGCCAATCTGGTGAAAACAATCACCCAGTTAATTAAGAACAGTTTAGCAGATGAGTGTATCAGACACACACACGCACACCCCCACTTGCAGAGAGGAGGAAGAGAGCTTACAGCGTCTTGGTTATTTACGAAGTCATTTCTCTTATCACTTAGGCTGTGTAAACAGCCAATGGGGAGGTAATGCAATCTCCTGTACTGCTCACTAAAGTCTCAGATCAGTGACACAAAAAATGAAGAAAAAAAAATACCCTGACTCCCTTAGTTCATCATTCATGAAAAACGTACCTACAGCAGCTCACAAATATCATCACTTTCTTACTATAAATTATATTTATGACACATATGAGCTTTGTCTGCTGATGGAAAAATCCTAAAATTGTAGGTCTGTCTATACTGAGTGCTATAGCCTGACACAGAGCCGAGCCTGTCAAAGCTTGATTTAGGTACTTGGCCTCGTGTAATTGATTCATAATTAATTGTAATTAGCAATCAGGGGGTGGAACCACCCATCTTGTAGAGAACAGTATGCGTACCATCAGGGAGGCTGTCACGCGTACTGCTTGTCAGCTGAGAGCTTGGCTTCAGAAAGAGAGTGAGAGAGTAGGAAAATGAATCAGTGATGTTTTGGATATAACAGTTACGAACAAAGACAAATCCCATAAAAAACAACCTCACTGTGCTGTTTAACACACACACATCATATACTTTTATAAGCATCTATTGTTCCCTGAAAGACCTACTCAACCTTATTACTCTGTCTTCCATTTTTAAGATTGTCTGGTGCTCATACACTACTATTACTGAGATAAATCCATTGCTCTGGGAAGTGCCATTACGGCGGTTTGATTGATTTCAAGTGTAGAGATGGAAAAAAATAAAAAGACACGAATGTAATGCAGATGATTCATTTCAATTTTCTGAAGTCCAAACCTGTATTTTTTTATTTTTTTCATTTTTAATATTTCCTTTGAAGAGAGGTGTAGAGAGAATAAGAAGAATTACAGTGGGAGTGTTTTTATCTTATTCTCTTATTCCCGTGCTTTCTCCTCATCCCTCCCAAAACTTCCCAATGCAACTGCCCCCAATATTTTCCCTACACATTCTGATTTGGGAAAATACTACTTATTTATTATTATTATTATTATTATTATTATTATTATTATTATTATTATTATTATTATTATTATTATTATTATTTGCATAATGCAGATAAGTATGCCATCTCATACTAATATCTGTTAATTGCCATTAGTTTCACAACTCTTCCAGTTTGCTTCTATGAATCCATATTCTGTGCCATGTAATGATGAAATCACTTAAACGAATAGCTCTTGTATTGGCTAAAGATCTTCACTTAAGAACAGTTGTCATTGTCCCATTATATTTGATATCATCTTCCTCACTTCCTAACCTCTCTGTTGTATGATGTACATGAAAAGCAAATTCTGACTGAGGGCCAGTTCATTGTAATGTGCTGTGAACATTTCATTCAGTAGGGTCAAATCAAATTGAACTCCTCACTAATAAACAAATACCTAAAGAAAAGCATGATTAATTCATAAGCTTTTGTTTTGTTATACTAAGAAACTTCAAATGGTGCAATTCGCTACATGCAATGTATTGATCTTGCATAAAAGAACAGGCGTATAAATTATACATAACCATGATCATGTCAGGTGAAAGAGAAAGTGGAGAGTATTGGATTCTGATTGCTGCATGCCATTCAACTAAAAAAAAAATTGTCAAAAGATTTTCTTGGCATGCCATAAAATTCAAGTGAAAACATAATATTATACAGTTATGAAATGTAATGTTACTGTGTAGTGTTATTTCTGCCTGTCATGGGCAACCCTGTCTTTACAAGGTTTAACATTTACATTGTTTTTCATCTGGTGTAAAGAGATGTAAACATTACACGACTGCCTTGTCAGGAATTAAAAAACCATCCTTTAAAGTCAAAGTTTAGGTATCTTCTAGCAGCCTCAAGTACAATAAGACAGGTGCAGCAGATATACTGAAACATGAACATTGCAAACAAATCCACAAGGCATCAGTTAATTCAGTTAATTACTGTTAGAAAGACTGTTGACAAATAGTTCCACTTTTGTCAGGAAAATACAATTTTGGATTGAGCAGCAGAGTTGAGGTTGGGTTGTGCTAATGAAAAACTTGCCAAAGGGTCTTTGCAATGCCAAGAAGATTATTTTTACTAGTGATTCTTGTTTGGTGTTGCTCATTGGATCGGATGATTGAAGTTTGAAAAAAAACGAACCATACTGTCAGCTTAACAATTTAACAACTAAGTCATTGGAGGACAACTCAATTTAGCATAAAGCCATGATGTCTAGATTGGCAACGCTGCTTGAGCTCAGCATGTCAGTCATCCGTATTGAGCCCCACATTGAAATCCCCCAACAACTTGTCTGCTTCACTTATTGCCATAGCAACTTACAGTAAGTATTCCCAACTCGAAGCCAAGATTTTATGTCTACACAGTAAACATTCTGTGTCAAGGCTTCTTGCTTTCATATCCTTTTTACAAGCGAATGACAATGTACTTAGTAGAATCATTTGTTTATCCTAATATAACCTATAAAACAGTAAAGGCAACTATAGCCATACTGTAAGCCTACATATGTAAATAGAATTAGATGAAAAAAGTAGCATAGTAATATGGGGGCTTAAGTTGTTGTGTAACTTTAAAACTAATGGCATGATGTCCTGCATTTAGGGTTGTTTAGTGTCTAATCCTAACAGATGTCAGCTTCTGTGTTTTCAACTATAGATTTTGCAGATACTATTTTTGGGTGTACTTTAGCAAACATTTTCCATTGTTTTATGATGTCAAAGAGTATCTAAAGATTTACATTTCAGAAGAAGTACCAAAATAGGAGCAGATGATCAGGTGAAATCAATTGTTCTGTTTTACAACCCGCATTTGTAAATGAATGTTTGTAGCAAGCCTTATTTATGAGAGTTATGTGTATGTATATTTACATAATTGCTTTTTTTTTTCTTGAAAAAGACAATGTGAACGCTAATATTAACCTTCTTATTTACTTTATCTAGCGTTGGATAATATTAACTTTAGAGTGTTTTGGGGTTTTTTTTGTTTTTGCTCTTATGCAAATACACATTCTTATCTTCAAACAAAATTTCCACTCAAAATTTTGTCCTTTTTCTTGGGAACTTCTGTTGGCAATGAAACCAGTCACATCTGCAAGACTCTTCAGAATTAGAATGTTTTAATGAAGATCCATTTAAAGTTAAGTCAAAGTTAAAGTTAGTAAGCTCGCCCATGTTGAAATAAATTTTCTTTCTGCTGTGGATCTTCAATTGTGTGCATTTAAAATTAAGACAAAAACTCAGAGCAACAAATAAAAAAAACATGTATTTCACTCATTAATTCTAGTGTCAAGATGGTAAAACTAAAACAAAATCGAGTTGCAGAGCTTATCATTAAGAGAAAAACAGCCTTAAGGAATATGTTTCCCTTTTTTTAATGAAAGAACATCTAAATTAGGGATTTTAAATCTGAAACCACTTAGACAATAGCTGTCTTTCCATAACAAATGTGTGCAAATCTTTGTCTATATTCCCCTAATGACTAACAAAATTGCATGTAATAAGTTTGTTCACACAATGTTATTAAAAATCATGGCAGTGATGGATGGAAACAGTTACATGAAATGTATTCATAGTTCAGTCTTGGCACTAGCGATCATCATTTATATGACATCAGAGGAGATGTTGGCGTCTTCTTCAGTTGTTGGAGTGACAACCCTACTTAGTAGCAGCTATGTATAGGTTATTTTGGGGAAAATGCTTCATATATAGCCAGGCATGTATGCGGCATACATATAAATATAAAGGATAAAAAGCCACTTACTTTAGCATTAGTCTTGAAGTACTTATTTTGCTCTTCCGCTCTATACAGGAAACACATGTATAAATAGGTGATGTTAGTTGGCAAGTTAGTCAAACTAATTTCTATAGGGGCAAGCCTGCAGTCAACTGCTTGACAGACAGGGTAGTTGTAATTTCTTTTAGTTTCTATACCATGAAGGTCCTTGTTTTTTTTTGTTGGTTGTTTGGCACTGGGAGTCCCCACTGAACACCAATCTGACAGGAAACAGGGCAGAAAGTGCAAGGAAAGACACATACCGAATAGCCTAAGACCTGGAATCAAACCCAGCAAAAACGCATAGAGGACAACAGCCACTGCACATGGTTCACCAACTGAGCTTGTTTTAATGACTGTGTTTTAATGACTGTTGCTGTTTTTTTTTTTTTTTGTGTGTGTGTAAAGGAAAAGTGTTACAGTCTTTTTTCAGCCAGCAGCTTGGCAGAACTGCATTAACTTCCACTGTGTCCATCTGCCTCCTTCCTTCCACAAAACTCAGGTTACTCTGACACTTTCTCCAGTGTCTCATTAGAAGGACTTTGAACCACATAGAAAACTAAAACAATTTACAATTTTTCGATACATTTCTTAAACCATGGCATGGCTTGATACAGGTAACAGAGACATTTTTTGTTTCACCTTTTTACTTTTGGAAATTTTATGTTACGGAATAACTCTGTGACGTTAACCAAGTGTCATAGTCAAATAAAAGGTGTTTCTTTACAAAGAGCAAACAAGTGACACACTGGGAATTGACATTAAAGAACTTCTCTTGAAACAGCAAGTACACAGTTTGAAAAACTTTCACAAGGCCACAGGAGGAAAGATAAAGCTGATAAATACTGTCTCATGAGCACAGATTTCCAATATAAACAGATAGAAGAAGAAGCTTTTACAAAAACGCACTGGCTGGCATAAACATGAATCACATACCAGAGACCCATTTTTTTCCAAAACAGTCTCTCCTCCAAATAAATAAATAAAAAGGAAATGAAAAATGAAAAAGCAAATAGAAAATATAATCCATTTTAAAGATATAGCAATTATGCATCAGAACATCTGCCAAATCCAATGTGGGTGCCGAGGAGAAATTACTTTGTTCTTTCCACATTAAATTTAGGAACTTTGAGATGCATTTTTGCTTACTTTTTTGTTGTTTGTGGTGTGCTGAGAAAGAAAATATTAGTGAGTGACCTCTGAGACGGTCACTCTAATCACAAACCACAGAGTTCCAGGCAATAATGGGCATAGGTGTTGAGGTTAGCAGCCGAGTGGATTCATCAAGAGAAGTCAAGGTACATTTCATTCATCAGGATTCTTCATTCTATCAAACTCAACAGCTCACTAATTGGTATTTCAGGTCCCTGAAATTGCCCTTTAACCACAAAGCTCAGCAATATGGTGCAAAGATGTCGACTGTGCTAAAACCTACATCTTCTTGAGGTGAGGTGTAGAGTAATTACACCATCCAAAGAACACATTCTTTCATAAACCTTACATGCTCACTCTCATATCTTATTTCTATAGTCTTTGTTGCTGGTATCTAACTTAGTGTCATGGCTGTGGTTGCATTGGCAAAATATCAACAAAAAAGTACATGGTTTCACATTTTGTGTTTTATGTAGATTAGTCTGGATTTGAATATACAAAACTCACTCTATGTAAGAGGCTCTAAAACAGTATTAAATCGGTGGAATGCAAAAGAGGCCAAATTTGGTTTCTAGATGGATGAAAGATCCAGGGGATGCAGTACCTTCCTGTCCAGTAATGTGGTCTTGCTAGGTAGATTATCAGAGGTCCTAAGCTGAGTGCTGCAGATTGTCGGGATTTAAGGATTTATTGGTGAGGGATTGATAGTGGCGCGCTTAGATGGTGATGGAGATTGAGAGCAGATGGCTGTGATTTGGGCATGATTATCCAGCCGGTATTGTCACTGATCTCCATCATCCTGTTTCAATTTCTCAGGAAATGCCGCTCATCTCGAATAAAAAAGAAAAAAAAAAAAAAAAACTGGCTCTATTGCTGCCAATGCACTTAAGCGGTTAGATTAAAAGCAAATCTTTCCCTTTTTTGAATTTTTTTAACATTATCTAGATGTCTCTCTTGACCTGATGAGGTCAACTCTAGGTTTAAATGTAACCATTTAATATTATGAAACATCTGACTTTTAAATCATATCTCCTACCATATGGGGTGCACTTAACTTTTTATGCTAAGGTAAGATCAGTTTGGATTATGACGTTAGATCATAGCCATGCTGAAGGAAAATACATTCTTCTCCAGAGATGGTCTGCCAAGGGACAGGGGCCAATTGACTTGCCAAAGAAAGAAATTAATTTGTAGCAATAGCAAGTAGTGAGTGCTGGAAGGCAAACAATATTAATCTCAAGCATGAGCATATGTCATCAGGCTGTTTCTTGGCACTCTAAGGTCCATTAACAACCAGTTTCTATCAAGTGTGAAAGTATGTCCGGAACTTAGTTGCACTAAGGTGAACTGATATTCATCATGTGGCATATTTAAAACCTAGTTAATCCCAGTGTTGTCTGTTCTTTACAGAATGTGTGGTCCATAAAAATCTGTGGAAGATAAGCTTGTAATGATTTTACACCAACTAAAAATGCCTACTTTTACACTTATGCACACATAAATTCTGATTAAATCCATACTTACATAACCAGTTGTAGTTAAACCCTGGAGGGATAAAAATACAATAGAACGGTAATACATTTTCCATTCCTATTCTTCATGGTCAACATCTCTGAGTTAAACTATGTTCTTGTTGCTCTGACTTTCAGAGGTAGCAAAAGCAGCCAGTTTCAATTCATTTTCATCCTTTTCTTCACCGTAATTGCTTCAGCTTCAAATTAAATTGCGAACGCACTATGAAGGAAATCAGTTTCAATTCATTAGCATTTTTTTTATCCAATCTATTTGATACTTTCTGTGGTACCACATAAGATTTATATGCAAAAAATATAAACCAGATGCTTTAGTGTATAACTAGTAAAGGGTTCATTATTAGATTGCCTTGGAATAATTAAATAAGCAAAAGATGAAAATCTTCAGTGAAGAGTAAGTTTTTATTGAAAAAGAAAAAACAGGATCTACACCTTCTAGGCACACATTGCCTTGCATTTCTATTTCATGAAGCTGTACTGGCAGAGCAGTGCAACATCTCAGTTTAGGTCTCTGTCCAATATATGTGACAGAACGTTCTGTGAAAATGGCTGGGGGCATAATTTACACTGGTATGAGTGAGAATCCCCCTGCCGTAAAGCATTAACAAAACCCCCGTATCTCTCTCTGTGATGAGGAATTCCATGGATGTAGATGTGTACATGAGTCCTCAAGCTGAATTAAAAGACCTAAGGGAGGTGAAAAGAAGTGCAGCACTAAATTTGAAGATGGTGGCACCTCAGTAATGAAAGTTAGGGGTTACCATAGGTCACTAGTAACCTACAATAACCCTTTGACCCTAAATGTCTTACTTCGACTGCACAAGTGTTTCATAGCCACTTTATTCAAGCAAGAGCGTGGGTTCTGAGAAAAAGTCATTGCTGCTGCAGCTGACTGTCTCCAGTTGTTGAAAGTTACTTTTTTCTTTGAGATTTTTTTTTTTTATCTTCTTCTTTTCTTTCTCTCTTATCCATTCAGCTGGGAATAAAGAAAAAAAAACAGAAAAGTTGGCATGGCTGTGTGACTTCAATGTCACTTTGTCAGTGGAATGTTTAGCTACTTGTCAGTGCAGATTATTTCTAATGCCTCAGCCGACTGGTTCAATGACGGCAAATTCAGTAAACAACACGATTCATTTTCGGAAAATGTTCAACTTTGAGAGAGCGTTATGAGGAATTTGAGGCTTCAATCTCATTTGTTCTACAGATTAAATATATAGGGGGTGGGGGTGGGGAACATGAGCTCAGCTTTTTTCCCAGTGAGGGGAGAGAAAACATGCCCAAACCTCTGTTTGAGGAAGATTTCAAAAACTGAAGGGTCCTTCTTTGTAAAGCAAGTCAAGGTAACAACGTGCATGCAAAAAGGAGGAATAGAATGTCTACAGAGCACAAAACACAAGTGTATTACCATATTTCCAGCCTTTGGGCAAAGGTTAACATTGCTTCAGCACAAAAGGATACTTTACCCCTTCATATGATATACAATGGCATAAAGAGAGCAATTAACTATTTAGTAAACATGCAGATTGTTTTGACTTCTAACTTTGGGAAGGACTCCTTCTTCTTTGCTATAGGCTTAGAAGCATTATGCAAATGAGAGCTTGTCCAGTGAGGAATATATTTGCAGTTGGAAAACATTTTGGCTTATGCCTTGGGAGCTAATTGAGTGCTCTGACAATGCAGTGCTTGGCTGGTTCACATACACACAAGGTTGGAAAATTCAATTTCACAGCAGGTTCAGAGAACTCTGAAAAAAATGGACCTGGATTAAAGAGTCTGAGCTGGCTCTGTGGCTTCGTGTCTGGCTCTGTGGGTATATTCTTTTCATTACTTTGTTGTGTTTTATTGTTTTTTTGACCAACTGACAGTAACACTGATGATGGAAATACAGTAATGTGCCAAAAATAAGGGTTTGGAAAATCAAATAAAAGTGTCATCTTTAGCTGGACAGGGCAAATTTTCATCTTCTGTATCAATGGATTCAATGAGTCTGCATATCTACCACCATCAAAAAGGTGTCTATTGTGGGTGTTGCCTGAGCCTTTCTTGAAACTAATTCAAAAGGTTCAACAGAACAAGAATAAAGGCAATGTAGTCAAGAAGAGAGTTGTCTGCAAAGTACCATAATTTCCAGACAATAGAGCACACCTGATTATAAGCCGCACCCAGTACATTTTAAAGGAAAAACCATTTTGCACATACATAGGTTGCACCTGTCTTTAAGCCGCATGTGCCTACATACAGACGGTACACAGAAAGAGTTTTCAAAGTTTTAATAATATACCTTAGCTTTTCTTTCCAAACAGTGCCTGTGACGCAGCAGTAACACAGCAGCAATACGGTAG
>CAEFZY010000911.1:0-10450 GCA_903066815.1 Brachyrhaphis roseni
CTGCCTTTTTGATGTTAGCTTGTCGATGTTGCAGTTTTATTCGATGGGAAAATTAATAATCAGCTTGAGGTGACTCTGCTGCACTCTAGTGGCGAGAAGCCATAATGTTGGCTCGTAACACTCGGAAGGCATTATGGGAGATGTAGTTTGTAGTCAATTCGTGCTCAAAACCTATTTTAAGTCAATAACGGGCCTGTAAAACGGTGGTGGGGGAGAGGGCCACATAAAATGACGTGGCGGGCCACATGTGGCCCGCGGGCCTTGAGTTTGACACATGTGATTTAAACTATAACTAAAAGTAATATGGTACATTCTTTAGTTAATTTCTTTATTCACATAATTAGAATCTTACTGGGTTTTTGAAACAAAAGTTGGTCTTTTTAATATTGGGAAGGAGAGAAGTGGAGGAACAAGGAGGTTAAAGGTCAAGCCTCCATGTTATGGTAGGCCTGGGACAGTCATGGATGTGATCAGTGGAGAACAGCAGCATGTGGATCAAGATTAAAGGCATGAAAAGTAGATTTTTTTTTGTTTCCCCACCAGGGGGCTTTTTGTGGCTCTAGTGGCCCTTATTTAACAGCAGGCTGACAGGAAGGGAGTAATGAGAGGGGGGGAAGACATGCGGCAAATGTCGCCAGGTCCGGGAGTCGAACCCGCAACAGCCGCGTCGAGGACTCAAGGCCTCCAAATGTGGGTCGCGCTGACCGCTACGCCACCACGAAAAGTAGATTTATATCTTTTCCATACGAGGTATTTTCTGAAATCACAAGAAAATGGAATATTGGTATTTCCTGTCTGAATGTAAGAAAGTTGTCTAACAAAGAAAGTTAAGGTTGCTTAGCTAGGTGCGAATTAGCTAGCCAATAGACATTCAGAGCTCCTAGCATAGCTTTGCTTAAACTTTTAACTTAGGTGTTTTTTGTTAAACTTGGCCTTTAACATATAGTTTGGGTCACTTTAGCTTTCTATACTAGGATGTACAAGCTAAGCATGTGCAAGCTAACCATGTACAAGCTAACCATGAGGATTACATTCTAAAACAACAGTATAATTTTTGAATTCTTTTGTTCAACAAAGTGACACATAAACTGCATAATCTTATTTATCTTCTGAAACTTTTCAGTGAACTGGAAATTAAAAGTAGAAATGTTTTTATCCCTAGGTAGACTTTGTCTTTGATTGAACCCATTTACCGTAATTTCCGGACTATAAGCCGCGACTTTTGTCTCACGCTTTCAGCCCTGTGGCTTATACAATGATGCGGCTTATTTATGATTTTTTTTTCTAACGGCCGCCAGGGGCGCTCGAGCAGAAAAGGTAAGAGTGAGACAGGTGGAATATTTAACTTAACACGTCTCAGTGCGCAGGAGGAAGATGAAGAGGCTCTCAGTGACTTTTACCGGTATGTTTTTTTAACCAGCCCTGTTAGTGCTGTGTTGCTACCGTGTTGCTGCTGTTACTGCCGCGTCACAGGCACTGTTTGGAAAGAATAGCTAAGGTATATTATTAAAACTTTGAAAACTCTTTCTGTGTACCATCTGTATGCAGGCGCATGCGGCTTATAGTCAGGTGTGGCTTATGTGTGTACAAAATATTTTTTCTTTGAGAATGTACTAGGTGCGGCTTATAACCAGGTGCGCTCTATAGTCCGAAAATGCGTAGGTTAAAGGAATGTATTCGTGTTAGAAACCTCCCCAAAAGTCAACTAGTCAGGCATACTGGGAATCATATATTGATATGTTTAGGTAGTTTTTAATAAGGTTATGTCTTTATTTTCAGTCTTTAACCAGACATGCATTCCATTCAATCGTTTTTAGGTGGTACATTAAGCTGAATTATTCGGTCATTTAAAAAGTTCCTACATAAATCCAGCATATTTATTGTTTTTCATAACGTTGATGAATTTGATGTTCTTAAATCCTTTTATATGTCACTGATTTAATATTTAAATTTTTTAAAGCAATTTAAATGTTACAGAACATTTAAATTGCTGTGGCTCAGATAGTTGGACAGTTATTTCTTCAAAACAAATAGAGACCTGACTTTGCAGGCCCTTTGCTTATTGTCAAATTAGCTAACAGAATTGTGAAATAATTATTTTAGGACTGGATAGAAAATATGACATTACACATTGTGATGCTGAGCAGCAATAGTATGCTGAAATTGTAGGGGTATTAAGTGCTAACATTATATTATACTTAATTTGTAGGACTTGAAGAAAAGTAAGGTCCCCAAAACTAACAAAATAGTTTGTATATTGTATATTGCAGGAGACCTCAAGTGAAAGTAAACGCCCCAAAACTGTCATGAAATAGTTTATCTGTGTATTACTGAAGACCCCAAAATGGACATTAAGCATTCCGAGTCCCCGATAGATAGTAAGGTCAAAATACTGCATGAAGGAAAAAAGTCTTTTCTGTTTCTGGAGGTGTACAATTCAGCTCCAACCATTTCTCTAAACCATCCAGAAAGGAGTGTCTGAAACCTGAACAATGAGGAGAGACTCGTAGAGACTCGGATGAATCTTTATTTCCTGATGTGATCGTAGAAAACAACGTTTACATCAAATAAAAATATCTTGATTTAAAGTTTGTCGTCAGACCCAGAAAAATAAACACAGGCCCCGCCCCCTTACATCAATCAACCCTCCAGCCAATGGCAGCAGAGGAGGGGCGGGGCCATGCCTTGAGGAGTGACGACAGAAACATCATGTCATTGGTCAGCCGAGTCACATAGTACAGGTTAAACAGTCATGTGATCAGAAGCATCATTTATGTACAGAGAACGTTCTGGAGCTTCCTGTCTGCAAAGCATCATGGGACATAATACAAATAGGGTTTTAGCCCCGCCCACCACACTGAAGTAATAAAAGAAAAGATCAGAAGGTCAGAAAGAAAACTCCAGAACATCAGCGCCACCAGGAGGCGGAGCCAGGGACCACCTGACCTATAGGAGGCGGAGCCAGGGACCACCTGACCTACAGGAGGCGGAGCCAGGGACCACCTGACCTTCAGGAGGCGGAGCCAGGGACCACCTGACCTACAAGAGGCGGAGCCAGGGACCACCTGATAGTGGTATCACAACTAAAGAATTTAGTGTCGTCAGACGGCTTTGAAGCCCCGTCATGGGACAGGGATGGTGACTCGGGATGTTCTGGCCCAAGGAACCGGGTAAACAGAGACTCAGGTTCTGCTGAAGCCTCCATCAGACCTTCTCAGGTCAAAACCAAACCTTTAGGTTCTTCAATTTTTCTTCAGCAGAGAAGAACCTCAGACAGACGGAGCTAAACGGGTCTCACCTGCACACAGAAACGGGTCGGGTCTGAATGGAGCTTCGGGTTCTGCAGATACTTTCAGAAGTCGGGTCCAGTTCCATCAAACAGAACCACAAGGAGCAATAGGAGGAAATGCTGAATGATCGGTGTGGAGACATTCTTCAGGTTCTGCTGGTGAGAGAAATGTTCTGGTCCACAAAAATGGCTTCTTGGTCGGACAGAATCTTCCAGAACCTCCTTCCTGCTGCTCAGAATCTTTAAGGCAACTTTGAGAACAAAATAAACTCGGATCTCTGGTAGAAAAATAGAGTCATGCTGCATTCAGGGACCCGCACAGGCTGGAAAACCCCATCATCAGGACACAGTTGGCACCAGAACTCGGGCCGAACCTCAGAAATCCCGGTTCCTCATCAGGACCGAGTTTCTGAACAGCAACAAGTTCTGATGGTCCAAGTCTGAAGGTCCAAACGTAGCGTTTGTGACCCGGCTGTGTCCAAATCTGAGACCATGTCTGGTATGAGAGTCCGTCCAGGGAAAGGTCAGGGTGCAAAGGGGAAAGGTCAGATATGTACAAGGATACCGTCTAAGTGCGTCTGAGCATGCAGGATACGTTCAGCGGATGCTGCACGTATCCTGCTGACTGATTGGACCAGTGCTCAGTCTGACCTTTCCCTGAAAGGTCAAAGCACAGATACTGTGGGGAACGGATCCAGTCCAGGACTTGACCTCTGTGACGGTCAGCCTGCGGCAGCCTCAGCGACTCACAGAAACACTATGAAGGCAACAGCAACAGTCATGTCAGGTTACCGTGGCAACCACAGCTAACAGTCAGACGGTTTCTTCTCCAAACTGGAGAACCTCAACATGGTGAGAAGATGTGACCCCCCATCTTCATCATCCTCCTCATCCTCAGTAAAGGGCCTCTGCCGCTCGCTGAGCGTCCATCAGAACCTCTCAGCAATATTTCATTCAGAAAAACGTTCAACATTTTTACTCAAACAGTTTTTCTTTTATAAACAGACTTCAATTTCATCTTTTCCTCTGGGAATCAGATTTTCCAGCTTCCAGCTCAGAAACTTCCTGAATCCGGTCCAATCCGGTCGGAACCACAGCGGGCGGTAGATCCTAAAGGTCAGAGTTCTCCGTTAGTTTGACGTTCTCCGGACAGAAACTGGACCCTTAAAAACCGTCGGAACCGCTCTACAGCAGCTGGGTTTGAGGTTCTGATCCGATCAAGCGGAACAATCCAGACTAAGCACTCTGGTCCTGGTCCAAAAACATCAGGTTTAGCAAAGATCCATTGTGGATCAACAAGTTATCATAGCAACCAGAACCAGTTCAGCGGTTCTGCTCAAACCCGGCTCAACAGAACCGATCTGTGGCAACAAAGAAATATTTACAGGTTTGAAATCCAGGCAGAGGAATGAGAGCGCCCCCTGCAGGGAGGAAGCAGACTCTGCTCTGTGATTGGTCTGTTGCAGGGAAGGCGTGGCCTTCAGCGCGGCCAATCAGAGCAGAGCTGGGTCTGTAAAATGGATCTTAATCCGACCCAAGTCGGATCAGGAACGTCTGGAGCAAATTCAGGATAAATAAACAGAATCCCAAAGTTCCGGCTGCGCCGACCTTTCCTCCCGGTTCTCAGACCGGTGTGGTGCTGATGAGCGTTGCCATGGTTACACAGAAGTCAGTCAACCACCGTCCGGCTTCAGTTTCTGGTTCCGGTCGGTTCCGGATGCTTTGGGTTCCCGGCGTCGCCCCGCATCATTCTGACGAAGACAAGGGCTTTAATGAGGATGAAGGCCGAACACCTGGCATCATCATCTTCATGGTCTGGGTCTCCAGCAGGTGGCGCTGCGTAAGCGCCTCAGGATTCGGTCCAAAGGGAGTCTTGGGGTCGGGATCAGGGCTTCTGGGGGCCCGGGGACAGAACCACCGGGGTGGAGAGTCCGTCCACGCTCAGCGCCGGGATGTGGATCTGGTTGCTGCCGTTGGCCGGAAACTGCAGAGGAACAGAGACGGGTCAGAACCAGAACCAGACTTCTGGAGGGAACGGGTCAGAACCAGACATGCACGGCTCTTCCTGCAATGGAAAAACAAACAGCTCCCCCTAGAGGAAGACCTGCATGTTTAAACAGAAACTCAGACCTGGAAAATATTAATTTAGTAGATTTTTTACTAATTCTCCATTCGTCAGCCCTCAGCGCCCCCTGGTGCTCAACCCGAGAGCAACATGTTGATGATTCATCTGTCAAGTTTGTAACAGAAACAATCGTAAAGATCAGAAAACCTGCTGCAGAGACTCGGATCAACCAGAACAGAACCGGTAGGCTGCTGAAGGTCAGAGTGAACCGGACCTGCGATAATGTCAGCAGCACCAAATGGACCGGCGTCCGAACCAGAACCCTGCAGAATCTCATCTATCCATATGGGGAACGGGCCGGGGGATGATGGACTGGGGGGTTCTGGTCCGGTCTGGGGGGTTCTGGAGAGATCCAGGTCCTGTTCTGAGTCCTCAGAGAGACAGAAGGATGTGTGTGTCCAGCTCGGGTTCCAAGCCACCAGAGGAACCGACCGAGTTCTGCAGAACGACACACAACCCACTGATCAGGTCCCGTTGACCAGAACCGATCCGCACCAGTAATCATCAGATCATTGATCGATGTTCCAGTTATTGATCAGATCAGCTCCAATCAGCTGCTTTCAGTCTGGATTTGGTGAATAGAAGCTGAATGCTGCTTCTCCACGTTTGGTTCTGGTTCTGATGCAGAGCAGAACCAGAACCAGCAGGTTGATCCAGCAGATCTTTAATCTGTTCAGTGATTTATAAACTAGCAGCAGTTTAAAGTCTCAGTGAAGGAATGTAGAACCGGGTGGTGTCTCCATCTTCCTGGTTCTAGTCAGAACTCCAGCAGCAGGTTCTGGACCATTGGTTTGATGGTCATGTTGCTGTGGGCTAGGTCTATTACCTGGAAGGACAGCTTGGCCGGTGAGCGCGGGGCGATGGGACTGAGCGTGCTCCAAAAGTGGATGGTGGAGGGGAGAGCACTGGGCGTCAGCAGCACCGGGGTCTGAAAAACATGAACACAGAACCTTCCAGAACCGTCTGGAGACAATAGGCTGTTTACAGTCAGGTGGGAAAATCTGTCATCTACAGAAGCTGCTTGGTCTCCACGGTAACAAGAATGATTAGGTCAGCCAGAACGCCGAGGTTAGCTAGCATGCTCTTCATGGAGAGAATGAGTAACTGAGAATCTGATCAGAACCATGCGACGCGGTTCTGGTCCAGCTTACCAGGGCGTGGGAGGTGATGACAGTTGGTGTCAGAGTGTTGGCGGCGCCCGGCGCCAATAGACTGTTGACGGCGGCGTTCACCTGCAGGGGGACAGGAAGTGATGTCAGAGCTGTGACAGACGGACCTGCGGATCACGCGACCCGGATCATCAGAACCTTATCCAGGGAGAGGCCGGGCGGCAGGGAGGGTGAGGACGAGGACGGCAGCTCCAGGATCCGGGGCTTCTTGGTTTTGGGGGGCCCGGCGCAGGACGGCGAGGTCGATGCCGAAGATGAGGAGGAGCAGGTTACTGTGGCAACGGAGGGCTCTGACGGGAAAACAGAAATAAGCCCAGAGAAGAAGCAACAGAACCGGCAGCTGGACCGGCTCAGCCGGGTTCTGGTCTGACGTGGAGAACCAGGAAGTTACCTGCTGGAGAGTCCTTGGTCCCGCCCCCTTCCACTTCCTGCTGGGAAGTGGAAGGGGGAGGAGGGGGGCTCTCCACGATGGTGATGGGCGGTTCTGGTTCTGCTGGGCCACAGACGAGCTGGGGAACCTGGATGGGTCAGAGGAGAACTGGTCACACCCCGCTTCCGTCAGAACCAGAACCGGGCCTTCTGGATCCGGCGGCGAAGGCCCTCACCTGGTCCGCCTGCTTCCTCTGCAGGGTCACCATCTCCAGCAGCTCCTCCTCCGACGGCAGGTTCTCCTCCTTGATGATGACGGGCGGGGGCGACGGGTTAATGATGACGAAGACAGGGTGGGGCGGGGGGGCCGCGGGGTCATCCAGCAGGGGGGCCGGCGGCCCGTCAGGGGCGGGGCCTGGACCTCGGCCCCCGCCGGGAGCCAAGGGGAGCAGGGGGGCTAAAGTGGGCGAGTCGCCCACGCTGGTGAGGTAGATATGGGGGGGATCGCTGAGAGGAGGGCCGGGGGGGTTCTGCGGAGGACAGAGGGGGAGCGCGTCGATCAGAACCGGGTCAGAACTAAAGGTGCAAAGGCAGACGGTTCTGACCTGTGATTGGCTGCTGGTGGCAGCCTGCGGGCTGAGCGCCGGCGCGGGGCGGGGCGAGGCCTGGGGGGCGAGCTGCAGCGAGTCCACAGCGCCACCAGCTGGAGGGGAGGGCCGGCTTTCTGGCAGCAGGCTCACCTGGGAGAAAGACACGATGAAGACCATCGCCCCTCTGGCTGAGGAAGAGGAGTGACAAAGAGGCCTCACCTCTCTGGCCTTGGGGGCGGGGTCCGGCTGCAGCAGGAGCTCCGATTTGATTGGGCGGGGGTTGGGCGGGGCCTGCAGGGATTGGATGGTGAAGGTGGAGTAGAGGCCGGACTTCATGTAGTCGTTCCTGGAGCTCTTCTGGGCGCCGCCGGGTGCCGGGCGCTGCGGGTGACACATCGTCATGACAACCGGCCACAACCAGGTTACATGATAAACAAGGCGCCATACCTGGGCCGAGCCCTTTGACTGGCAGACTGAGGCCACAACCCCCAGGCCTTTCAGCTGGCCGACTGGGTCGCAGGCGTCTTTCTTCGGGACCTCCTCGGCGCCGCGAGGCCCATCTGCCAGCGCTGGGTCGGGCTGGCTCACAAACTTATAGACGAACTTCTGACCGCTGACCTTCTTGATGATGTTCTGCAAGAAGACCATAGCGGCATCAGTAACCAGCTTCTGGTTCTGAGCTACTTGGACCTGCAGGAACTATGCTCACCCTGTCGTAGAGGCAGCATCGCGCTATGCTCACCCTGTCGTAGAGGCAGCATCGCGCTATGCTCACCCTGTCGTAGAGGCAGCATCGCGCTATTCTCTCCCTGTCGTAGAGGCAGCATTGCGCTATCCTCACCCTGTCGTAGAGGCAGCATCGCGCTATTCTCTCCCTGTCGTAGTGGCAGCATCGCGCTATACTCACCCTGTCTTAGATGCAGCATCGCGCTATACTCACCCTGTCGTAGCGGCAGCATCGCGCTATGCTCACCCTGTCTTAGATGCAGCATCGCGCTATGCTCATCCTGTCGTAGACGCAGCATCGCGCTATGCTCACCCTGTCGTAGCGGCAGCATCGCGCTATGCTCACCCTGTCTTAGATGCAGCATCGCGCTATGCTCACCCCGTCTTAGATGCAGCATCGCGCTATGCTCACCCTGTCTTAGATGCAGCATCGCGCTATGCTCATCCTGTCGTAGAGGAAGAATCGCACTATGCTCACCTTGTCGTAGTAGTAGCGCAGTGCGCGGCTTAGCTTGTCGTAGTTCATGTTGTGCTTGTTCTTGCGCAGCCCCCAGAGGCGGGCCACCTCCTCTGCGTCCAGCAGCTTGAACTCTCCGTCCTCGCCGGTCCAGGAGATCAGGTGGCGCTGGCGCTGGTCCTCCAGCAGGTGCAGCAGGAACTGCCACAGTGTGATGGACGGGTCCAAAGCTGGGGGAGCAGAGAGACCGGTCAGAGATCGATCGGTCCAGAACCGGAGGCCCTAGTTTGAAGGCAAAATAGCGTTCTGAATTCTGGTTCAATTCAGAAGCCAGAATTGAACCAGAACCAGAACAGCAGCAGGATCAGAACTCAACCAGGACCGATATGAGCCCGGCATCGTTCTGATCCGACTGATCCAGAACCGGTCAACGGCCAGTAAACACAGGATGCTGCATATAAGCAGTAATATCTGAGTGAACAGAACAATAATCAATAGTTTTATTAATTCTCAGTTTATCGTCTCATCAGTTCAACACAAACGTTGAAATAATTAGTGAAAGTTATTAAAGTCCGACAGACGATTGTGATGATAACAGCATCTCCGCTAGCAGAACCAGAAATGGATCAATATGTTTTAGCAGAAGCATAAAACAAAGCAAATCCAACTGACAGTTCTTGTTCTGATCCATTTAGACCCTCATATGTGTCCTGTCTCATTGAAAATTAAAAGTTCCCTGACCTGGTTCTGATCCAACAGAGGCTGAGCTGCTGGCACCAGAAACACATTCAGCTATCAGTTGATTATTAGTTTCATCACTAAACACTTTTATGATATTTTATCTCATTCATGGCCAGGTTTTGATAGAACTGGGTTTTCAGTTCTATCAGAACCAGCCGCTGGTTTCCAGTGAGGAAGAGGAGGAGATGAAGATACTCCCCTCCAGAACCATCTGGACCCAGAAGCATGGTGGTCCTGCACAGATAGGGGGCGCTGCAGGGTTCTTCATCGTCCAGAACCAGAGGGAATAATCCTCTCATCTGAACCAAAGTGGGTCATAACTCCACTGATAGCAAATGGTTTTGCTGGTTCTGATCTGGCTCCATCCAGCCGGGACGGTTCTGGCATGGGCTTTCATGCCAGAACCAGATCAGAGGAACCAGAACCTGGATGTCAGGGAGCCCATGGGTCACAGCGAAGTCATCTCCAGAACCAGAAAGTTCAGCTAGTCACTCGGGCCGGTCCTGCACAGCAATCTGGATCGCTGGGGTTCTGGGAGCAGTTTGGATCCTGAACCAGTCCAGCTCCAGTTTCCGGTCTGATAAAAGAACCAGTTCGACCCTCAGCCAAGGTTTCCCCCAGTGTATTATAAGCCTGGCGGTCCACCATGCCTTACTGGGCCCCCGCCAGGCCAATCGCTGCTTGTTTTTGTTTTTAGAAAAAAAAAAAACTAATAAAAAAAATTAAAAATCACTTAAAAAAAAAAAAAAAATCCACATAGCAAGCGTTGCTCTGAGAATTTCACTGGCGGAGCAGATTTATTTCTAAAAGATAAGTTTATAGAAGATAGGTTTATAGTTGATGCATTTAAAGGCAGAGAGCGGACCAATCACACCGCTGGCGCCTCAGCCACTGCTGCTCTCTGAAGTTGACCTCAGCAGGGATCATGTTCCTCCTTTCACTCAAACTGGACACAGGCTGACCTGTATGGATATTTACATCAAC